>JALJCO010001952.1:130000-291057 GCA_023101725.1 Atherinomorus stipes | reverse complement strand
AGAAGTCCACCGAAAGAATATACAGTAAAAGCGTAGTTTTCTTTCCAAATTTCAGTGTCTTGCAGGAGAAACGGTGATGATGTAGACGGTGGGAGGAGCTTACCACTGGCGGGGACGTAGGTGAAGCGCTGGTACTGGCTTCGTTTCCTCTTGCCGTTGCAGACGTAGAAGTTGACGTGGACGGGCGTGGACAGTCTGTGGTTTCTGTACGGAGGGATTTCAACTAGAAGTGAATTCTGCAACACAGAAAGACGACATTTTTATTTTGCTGGGTGTTTCATGCACGGTTAAATTCAGGTTTATCAGGGTTGAACCGTTTAAACTTCATATGAACACGATTATTTTAAACTGGACTGATGTGGATCATATAATGGATTTGTTTTGATTATAACTGGACTACATGAATCAGACTGAGTGGGACTGTTTCTGTAAAGCGTCTTCAGCTTTGTTGGGAACTGATGAATAATAGTCTTTACCATAAGTTGTGCAGCAGGGTAGATTTTCCCTGCGTCGTCTCTGACAGCAGATGATTTTAACTCTACCAAACGATGAGGATGCAGCAGCAGCGTCATTTTAAACAATTTTGTGGAATGATACCTGATTTATACCTAAAGGAATAATTCACCCACAGAATGATGTAACTTTATTTTCCACTTCCCCTCATGGTGAGAGTAAGACTCTGAGCACTTTAGTGTCTCAAATGCAGCCGGTGATCAGGAAGGGGCTTTCGCTTCCCCCCAACTTTCATATAATGGAGTTCGCCGGGGTCCATAAAAAGGTCCATAAGAGCTCACAAAAACCTGTCAATATTCCTCCATACTGCTCGTCCAATGTAATCCAAGTGTCCTGAGTGGCTAGCGTCCAGAATTTACTGAAACCACATCATCTAGTAGATTTTTAGAGCCTAAACAGTAGAACATCCTACTTTGACGAAGCGCGCATATGTGCATTCACGAAACTACAGAAGCTCCGGTGTTCAGAGCCTACTCTGCCGATAATACAAGCGTAGAAGAAGAAATTCGCTGTTTACATTGTGCTAAGAGCGACAGAGCTGCAGACAAACCGGGACAAACTAAAGAGGGTCCAAGAGGGGTTGATATTGATTTAAAACAAAAAAAGAAAAAGAGAACGCGCGATCTCGTCTGCCGCGGCTTCTGTAGTTTAATGAACGTGCATCGGCGTGCTCACAGGTGATGCGATGTTCTACTGTTTAGGCTCTAAAAATCTACTAAATGATGTCATTTCCTGTAAACTCTGGACACTACCCACTCAGGACGCTTGGATTACATTGGACGAGCAGTATGGAGGAATATTGACAAGTTATTGTGGACTTTTATGGACCTTTTGGCTCGGACCCCGGCGAACTCCATTATATGAAAGTTGGGGGAAACGAGAAGCCTTCCTGATCGCCGGCTGCATTTGAGATATTAAAAAAGTGCTCCAGAGTCTTGCTCACCATGAGGGGGGTGGAAGATAAAGTTACATCATTCTGTGGGTGTCCTACTCCTTTTGAATAGTTTGTCCAGTTTAGTAAATCTGGACCTATATATGGGAATGTGGAGGTATTAGCATTTTTTCATGGAAAATGTCTAAATACATTAATGAACAAAGACTACTTGTGTAAACAGTGAATAAATCTGCAATAATCTGAGATTTTTCTAAATTAAGGTGAATAGCACATCTATCGTTTCTGTTCATTCAGGTTAACTCCAGTTGGTTATTTGGTTTTCCTAAACTCTAATTATTTTCCTGTATTAAGGAATCAGAAGTTTAAATGAGAGTCATGTCCGAGTCGTGACATCTGAAGCCTTGAATTAGGGAGCGGTGAATAAAATCTTGAAATCTGGTTGTTATTCCAAATGAAAGAGGCCATGAAGTCGAGTCATTGAGACGTGTGGTTGTTTGCAGAGTGAATAACTGCGCTGATGTGGATTCTGCTGAGCTGGGGAGTGTCTGGATAGTTTATTTCCCAGCAGAGCTTCCTGCTGAGACCGAGGCCAGCAGCAACCTCGGTCCGGGTTCAGCTTCTGGACAGATCCGCCCCGAACGCTGGTGTGTGTGTGGATGCACACACAGTCTGCAGTCTGATGAGTTCCCAGTCTACATCAGGTTCTGCCGGGTTCAGATTAGACTGCTTTAGAGCCGGACCAGATCCTGCGGTCCTTTAACAATCAGATGGTACAAACGTGGTCCAGTTCGTTTCAGGTTCCTCTGAAGGTCCGACCACAGCACCTCAGTCAGGTTCAGGTCTGGACTTTGACTGGACCGGACCGAGACCTTATCCAGCCTGTAATCAGGACAGGTCTGGACTTTGACTGGACTGGACCGAGACCTCATCCAGCCTGTAATCAGGACAGGTCTGGACTTTGTCTGACCGGACCGAGACCTCATCCAGCCTGTGTGTAATCAGGACAGGTCTGGACTTTGACTGGACCGGACCGAGACCTCATCCAGCCTGTAATTAGGACAGGTCTGGACTTTGACTGAGGCCTTGAGAGTCTGAGACGGAGATCTGAGTTCTGATCCTGGGCCGGACTTGCTGGGACGTCCACTCCTGGAAGATTCTCTCTGTAGAACAATGAACTCCTCTTGCAAAGGAGTCAAAGTGAGGCAGAAATGTTACTGGTGAGTAAATGCACGTACAAACAAGATCCACGTTGGAAAAAAAGAAAGTTATCCTTTAAAGACTCATTATGTTTAGTTTTTAGTTTCCAGGAGAATCTTCTTGTGGTTCCTCTAGATAATGTTTGTCTTTAATAGTTTTATTGAACATTTAAAGGAACACTGTGTAACTTTTGGCCACTAGGGGCGCTAAACCTGTAACTTCCCACAGGCAACACAACTGTCACAGAATTAAACCGTCCGTATCCGTGTTTTGAATCATGTTTGCAGACCACTGTGATCAGCTGATAGTGGAGTCATGGAGCCATAAAGGCTCACTGGATCATCCTCCAGGTCACACGATCCAATGAGAGACCGATCTGCTCCTGCAAAGTTAAAAAGTCTGGTTTTAGAGGAGGGCAGCCCCCCCAGAGCCCCCGCATGTGTCAAGTGCCATACACTGACCCCAAAGACTGCAAAAAGAAAAGAACTGGATGTTGTATCCGGTTACGTCTGAATAGAGGAACGTGTTTCCCACCGTCGTCATCTTGCCGTGTCGCGTGTGTCGTCACTCAGGGCCACAGGGCCACTCCGAACCGCGGGGGGGGATGATTGACAGCCAAGCTAATGCTAACTGAGCTAATCTGTAGTTAACCAGCTAAAAACCACCGTTGTGCAACTCTGCTGCAGGCCGAGGTCTTCCTGGGAGCTAGCAGGGAGCTAACTATTAGCCTCCATGGCTAAAACCAGCACCTGGCACCTAAACAGATGAGTTATATATATATATATATATATATATATATATATATATATATATATATATATATACATATGTATATATATAAAAAAAACTCACAACTTGACCTGTTAAACCTAAAATGATGTTTTGAACCAGGCTGTGAACATGTTTATTTCTGCTGTAAACTTGTTTATTCCTGCTATAAACATGTTTATTTCTGCTGTAAACTTGTTTATTCCTGCTATAAATGTGTTTATTTCTACTGTGAACATGTTTATTCCTGCTGTAAACATGTTTATTCCTGCTGTAAACATGTTAATTTCTGCTGTAAACATGTTAATTTCTGCTGTAAACGTGTTTATTCCTGCTGTAAACATGTTAATTTCTGCTGTAAACATGTTAATTCCTGCTGTAAACATGTTTATTCCTGCTGTCAACATGTTAATTCCTGCTGTAAACATGTTTATTCCTGCTGTCAACATGTTAATTCCTGCTGTAAACATGTTTATTCCTGCTGTCAACATGTTTATTTCTGCTGTAAACATGTTTATTTCTGCTGTGAACATGTTTATTTCTGCTGTAAACATGTCTATTCCTGCTGTAAACATGTTTATTCCTGCTATAAACATGTTTATTTCTGCTGTGAACATGTTTATTCCTGCTGTAAACATGTTAATTTCTGCTGTCAACATGTTAATTCCTGCTGTAAACATGTTTGTTTCTGCTGTGAACATGTTTATTCCTGCTGTAAACATGTTAATTTCTGCTGTGAACATGTTTATTCCTGCTGTAAACATGTTAATTTCTGCTGTGAACATGTTAATTCCTGCTGTAAACATGTTAATTCCTGCTGTAAACATGTTTGTTTCTGCTGTGAACATGTTTATTCCTGCTGTAACATGGGCGTCTATGGGGATTTGCTCTGTTTTGGAGCCCCTAGTGGATGAAGCGAGAACTACAATTATTTAACTTAATTCCAGGCTTCACTCTTTTCCAGCAGTTTGCTGCTTGATTGACCCCAGAAATCTTTTCTTGCTTACATTAGGCTGATGTTTGGGTCAAAATTTACACGGTGTCCCTTTAATAACTGTCATTTATTGATAACTGTATTTGGAAACGGCTTAATCCATCACAGGTTAATGGCTAGCAATCGTAGCTTTTCTAAGACCTACGGGGTTCAAACTGGTGATGATCAATGAGTGCACTGATTCCAACTCCTGCTGAACCAGCAGGACGGACTTCTTCCATTTAAAAACCCACCAACACCAGGACAGACGTGTGTAACCCACCAAAATTAGTTTCTTCCAAACATATGGGAGTAAGAAACGGAGCATTTTTGCACTCCCTGAGTGAAAACTTCAGGACCATCCATCTCCGTTTATACGAGCAATCTGTGTGTAACTGTAAATAATTCCTAACAGAAAACCTAAATCACGGCTCGTCTTCCAGACCTCGGCTCCCCGGGGGAAGGTGGGAGCGCGCAGGTGACAGAGGGGGTCAGGAATTTGTGGCCTGGCCCGTGTTGGGGAGGTTAAACCTGGAAGAGGTGGCGTCTGTGTTTAGAATGGGAGCGATCCAGCAGACTGGGGGGGAAGGGGGGGTCCGGTCTGCTGCAGACAGATGTGTCCCAGCCGTTGCTGTGAAACTGGGAGCAGGTGCAGCGCCTCCATGCAGACACCCTTTAATCCCCTCGTCTATCTCCCAGACTCCCAGCACGGCTCTCGCTTTCAGCTGGAGGGAGCGCCAACTCCCACAGGCTGCCGATGAACTTCCCAACACCTCCCCCTGCCTCCCCCCGGCCCCCCCCAGGCCCAGAAAAGCAGACAGAAGTATCACAGTTACAGTTGTGAGAGTGACTGAAGCTCTGCAGCTTCAGGAGGCGGTTGATGCAGGGCTTAACCCAAAAACACTGAAATATCGCGATATTTTATGTTGGGATATATCAATATCAAAAAATGTGGTACATTTTTACTAATGAAATCACTCAAGATTTCCAGCATGTAGTAAATTCTCTGATTTCCACTGATATCCGCGTGCATCTGCAGGTTCAACTTTACACACAGTAGAAAGTACAAGTTCACACGCGTGTCCAGATGTCAGAGATTATAATGACTGAAAAGTTTATGTCTCATATGCACTAATATATGTTTTCATATACTCATATACTACTTTGTTTTACTAATTTCACATGAATTTGTGTACATTGATACTATTCCAGCTCAGCTGTGGTAATATTGTTTTCAGAAGAACTTTATTTTCATTTCATTTCTGCATCTATTCAGTTGGGTTTTCCCAATTTAATTTTTATTGATTTTAACTCATTTTCTTGTTTCAGTCATTCGGTGTACGTACATAAGTACAACTTTTATTTCAAGTTGCATTTTAAATGTCTTTTAAGTGCCTAGAATATCGCAAATATCGCAATGTATAACACAGTGTCACAATATTGCAATATTGTATCATCATGACCCATGTATCGTGATACGTATTGTGCCGTGATGCGAATTGTATTGTGAGACAATTGTGATATGTATTCTATTGCGATACATGTCGTATCATGATACGAATTTTATTGTGAGACTACTGTATTGTGATACGTATTCTATCGCGAAGCGTATTGTATCATGATACGAATTGTATCTTGATACATAATGTATAGTGATACAAATTGTATCGCGTTATGTATTGTATTGTGAGACTATTGCATTGCGATACGTATTCTATTGTGATACAAATTGTATCATGTTACATATTGTGATCAAATTGTATCGTGATACGAATTGTATCGTCATACATATAGGGGATTATCACGCTTACCGGAAGTTCCCGGTATTTTGGCACTTCCTCTTCTGGGCCATGTTAACATCAGCCGTTCCTGCTCTGTTATACTGTTTAAGTCGGATAAACTCCAAACATACTTAAGTTTTCATTCTAGACTGAAATGATACTAAGGAAGTAGTGGATCAAAGCGATCGATTCGCCGCGGTGAAGGACCGAACTTTATAATAAAACACACGTTTGTTTGTCGCCGGTGGGGCACAACACCGGCACTTCACTGCATGCTAGCATTAGCCAGCTAGCGTTTACTGACGTGCTTAACATTGTGCGTCTTAAAACACACAAACATCTGAAAATCGGGTCTGTACCCCCCCTGTTTCCAGTGGATCAACTGGGGGCTGCCAAGAAAGGAGACGCTTTCAGATGCTTGTGTGTTTTCAGCCGCACAAAGTTAGGCACATTATTGAGCTGGCTAATGCTAACCTGCTAACAGTAGTCCATCAGCTACTACTCTGTTAAACTTTGTAAATCGGATAAACGCCAATGCCAAGTTTTCATTCCAGACTGAAGTGATGCTAAGGAAGAAGTGGATTAAAACGACCGATTCGCCGCGGTGAAGAACCGAACTTTATAATAAAACGACACACGTTTGTTTGTAGCCGGCAGTCTGCACAGTTGTGTTGGCAGGTTAGCATTAGCCAGCTCGATAACGTGCCTAACTTAGTGTGGCTGAAAACACACAAGCATCTGAAAGCGTCTCCTTTTTTTGGCAGTCCCCAGTTGTTCCACTGGAAACGGGGGGGTACAGACCCGATTTTCAGACGCTTGTATGTTTTCACAAGCGAAAAGTTGGTAACGTCAGCTAACACGAGCTTGCTAACGCTAGCTGTGGTGTAGTCTGCGTCATTGAAGTGCCGACTACAGACATACGTGCAACCTTGTTTTATTTTAAATTTCGGTCCTTCACTCCGACAAATCGCTTTCATCCACTTCTTCCTTCGTGTCTTTTCAGTCGGGAATCCATGAAAACTTCGGTACGGCTGGCGATGTTTGTTAGATGTACACAATGGAACAGAGCAGCAACATTGAGCCATTCCTGGCCCGGAAGAGGAAGCTTCAGATGTTTCAACTTCCGGAAACCGGAACGCGGAAGCGTGATAATCCCCTATTGTATTGTGATACGTATTGTATCGCGATATGTATGGTATTGTTAAGTCTTTTCCAATACCCACCCCTAAACACAGCAACAGCTAAAAATATGGAAACACCTCACTGGAAGGATGTATGGAAGCCCAGAGAAGCCAAACTTCAAAAAAATATTGAAAAAGAATTCTATTCACCCCTTTGTGTCTGCATTTCTATATGATTATGATTACAACACAAATACAGGGGAAAAACCTGAAAAAGACTACAATAAATTAAATATAGTGACACACAATAGAATCTGCCTGATATCGGCTTTCACATTGAAAATAAAAAACGTCCCAATATCAACCCGATATCAGCCGATATCTTTACATTTTGTTCATTTGATAAAGACAGAGCATAAAAAACAAGGAAAACCTAGTATAATTTAATTTAATCTAATTTAGTTTAATCTAATTATTCTAACATTATATTCATATACCTATCAGTCTATCTCCAAATAAACTAGAAGAATATTATTAGGATAGAATCTATATTTCAATCAAAGATAAATAATTTGTATATCTGTTTATTTATTATTTATTAATTTATGTATTTGCTTATTTATCAACATATTTATTTCAATTATTTATTTATATATATATATATATATTCATTTATGTGTTTATTAATTGATTTATTCATGTATTTATTTACTTCTTTATTTACATATTCAATTAATTTGTCAATTTATATATAAACATAATTCAATTATTGCTCGTTCATTCACGTATTCAGTAACTTATTTCATTCATATTTAATTCATTTACTTATTTGTTAATTTGCATATTAATTTGTTAATCTATTTGTTTATTCATCCATATTTAAAAATGAATATCTATTTTTTTTATTTACTTTAAAACACAAACAGCTGAATTAACAAATTTGCAACAAACCACTTTAGCTTTAATTTCATTTCTCTTTTTCCATTAAACTAATTTATTTTATTCATTTATTTGTTTATTCTTATTCTTCTTTATTTTCATTTGATTTATTATCATTTTAGTTCCTTTTTAATTGCTTTCTATGTTATTTCTGTCCTGATTTTAGTTCCTGTGTTTATTTAGTTTTCATATAACTGGAGATCGTTTCCGGTGTTTCGGGCGAAACGTCCTGAACGGCTGCTTCTGTAATAAATGGGGTTTGACTTTAAAGGGGTCGAACGTCCGTCAGGTTGACTGAGACGTGGTTTCCTTTATTAACGTGAAGCTCTTTAACCCTGAAAGGAAACCGGACTCACATGCTTGGAGGCGTCTCTCTCCACCTTGGCCTCCGTCTCCCAGAGGTGGTGTCCATCTGAAAAGGAAGAGAGAACGAGAGGTGAGGAAACGATCCCACAGAGATGAAGACGTGACCATCGTGCGTTACATCAGAGCTCCATAAAACCAGCGGAGCCTCGTCACCACGTCTGAGCTGCAGCTCGTGAGCTCATCGCCTCAAACCTGCGAGGCAACGGCGGCGATCCGGAAAAAGCTCCAGTCATTCCAGAGAGATGAGCAACGTCTTGGTGGATGAGAGGAAGCTGGACCGGCCGTGTGGAATCCCGACATGCTGGAGCAGCTGGTCGGCTCGTTACGGCTGGAAACCGACAACCCTGCTCAGCTTTCAGACCGGCTACGTCTGCTCTTCCCGGAGGAACCTCTGAGGGCTGAAGAATGCTGTTTTTCTGTCTTTTGCTGCCACAATAAAGAGGTTTTCCCATCAGGCCATAAAACGAGGCGTCTGAGTTGACTTGTACTGTACTTGTTAGTCAGAGGGAACCTCACACTCATTACCAGGAACCTAAAAATATGTTAAATACTGTGAATTTTAAGAGGGAAGGAAGCTGAAACTTCTAGAAAATAACATGTAGATGAAGAAAGTTTCTTTGTGTTGGCATCTTGGGAACCGTGACAGCTGTAAATGGAAGGGGGGGGGGGGGCTGCGGCCGACATACGTAACGTCAGTGACCCGGTTTCACGATCGATGGGATCAACGGTCCAGCTTCACCTCACATCTGCCACTGATGGAAAGGGAAGCGAACGTTGCAGATCTTCTTCTGAAGCACACCAGACTCCAGCTCATCAAGTCTTCAGCTTTAAAAGATAACTTTCTTTTTTTTAACCTGGACCTTATTTCTAGGAGTTTATACGTGCATTTACTCACCGGTGAAATTTCAATATCACTGAGTTAGGGCTGTGTTAAACGATTATTTTTTAAACGATTAATCTATCGATTATTTTTTCGATGCATCGATTAATCTAACGATTCACTTTTTTAGCTCGATCCGACTCGATTCGATTATCGATTATCTCCTCATAAATTGACAGACAGCAATTTATATGTGCTGATAAAGATATCTAAAATGTAAAAAAGAGCATGAATAAAAAGGCAGTGGGAGCAGCAGCCTGTCATGGAGTTTTTCATGAACCAACAGAATGTAAAATTTATGTTGAAAACACAGCGGACTGAAAAACAGGCTTTTAATTCTTTCATTTACATGAAAATAATAATAAAAAAGTCATTATTGAAATAGTATGATCATGTAAACTTGGAGGATTTAAGCTAAGACAGATATTATTTTCCAACAAAAGATAATGAAGATAAGTAAACATTCAGAGTTGAACATTATATTGAACATGGGTCTAGCTTCCAGAAAAAGTGCATCTTCATCTTTAGTCTGTTAATGCTTAATACGGGTACAAATCACTTGGAAATGAAATTAAAAATACTTTATTTATCCCAGAAGTGACGACACAATACTATTACCAACAGATGAAACACGAACATGAGGTTGAGAACGTGACTTTAATTATATTCAGTCAGAGACGAGACAGCTCCCGACATCAGCTGCAGTACCACCCACAGCCAGCAGATAGAGCTCGTGCTTCATGCTGACCGTCTCAAACAGGCCTGACGTGTCTGAAGACATGGCGTCCATCTCACGGAAGTTGTCTCATGTCTCATTAGGCTTCGGATTCGCCATCCCTAATATATAGTTATACCTTCGATAAACGAGTGTGGGCCTTCACTGCCTTACACTTTGGAAACTTGGAAGAGCCACTCGCGGAGATCGCGCCGCCATCTTTGTTTTAGTCTGAAGTCGCATGGCGCCGCCATCTTTGTTTTGGTCTGACGACGCATCGGTACGCATATTTTGCGTCGACGTATTTTTTGCGTCGACGTAATCGGTTACGTCGACGAATCGTCCCAGCCCTAGCTTTTTTTTTAATAATATTTTTTTCTTTTCCCCTTCCCGTTTTTTTTTTTTAATTATATATTAAAAAAATTTTATTTTTTCTTTTTTAAAGCTGAGTAATTTTTGCCTGTAGGATGTTCGCGCCCGTGCGAAGAGGATCAGGCAGAAAACGGGACGCAGTGGGGAGCAGTTCAGGTGCAGAGCTGCTGTGGAGGTTACAGAACTCGAGTGTATTTCGAGGCAGTGTCCCGGCCGCGAGCCGTAATGAGGACCGTCTGTCGGAGTCCGGGAGGAGAAAGTCGTCCGACTGCGCGGCGTGTCAGCAGGCCCAGCCAAAGCAGAGAAACGACTCGACACGGAACGCACCAAAAAACACAGTCCCAGACCCAAACAAGCACCGGCTGCAGCCGGAAAACGCCGAACGCTGACGCAAAAATCGTCGACGAACGTCCCAGCCCTACACTGAGTCGTTCGGAAGATTATACGCTGAGTCGCCCTTTGGTGTACATCCAGTAAAATGGCGGAGACGGGGGAGTCATAGAAGGAAAAACTCCATGATTTTCATCAATACTTTAAGTAGAATGAACGAACGAATGAGAACTATAGTCCTCAGAGTTCAGATTTAGCTTTCCGTTAGCTATCAGGGTGTTCTACACTTTTCGGGGATGCGCGTTCACGTTGCGCGCTTCCATAGTGCAGTTGAGAAAAGCAGCTGCTAGGAGACAACAACAACAAAAACAAACAAACAAACAAAACTCTGAACTCACGGGACAATAGTACTCATTCATTCCTTCATTCTACTTAAAGCACTGAAGAAATAAAGGAGTTTTGCTGCAGGTAATGTCTTATACAGGGACTGCTCCGTCTCCGCCATGACACTAGACGTTCACAGAAAAGCGACTCAGCATAATATCTTCCGAAGGACTCAAAGTGATGCAGAAACTTTACCGGTGAGTAAATGCACGTTTAAACTCCTAAAAATAAGGAAAAAAAGAAAGTTATCCTTTAAGACTGGATTACAGCCCCGTGTCCACTGAGCAGTACGGGTCGGTCGCTATTTTGCGTGTTTCCATGATATAAAATGGGCCCATTCAACCAAACTGAACCATTTATGGACGTAGTTTAGGTTCGGCTACGTGCATCACTGGAGCCCTTTTTAATATCTCAAATGCAGCTGCAGATCCGGGGAGTTTTTCGTTATCCACCGACTTTCATATAATGGAGTTCGCCGGGGTCCGAGCCAAAAAGGTCCATAAAAGTCCACAAAAACGTGTCAATATTCCTCCATACTGCTCGTCCAATGTGATCCAAGCGTCCTGAGTGGGTAGCGTCCAGAATTTACTGGAAACCACATTATTAAGTATATTTTTAGACCCTAAACAGTACTACATCAGTACTACATCACATCTCCTGCAAGCACGCCGATGCACGTTCATGAAACTACGGAAGCCGCGGCAGATGAAATCACGTGTTCTCTTTTTCTTTCTTTCTTTGTTTTAAATCAATTTCCAACCCCTCTTATGTTTCTCTGCAGCTCTGTCGCTGATAAGAACACTACAAACAGCTAATTTCTTCTTCTACACTTGTATAATCTGCAGAGTAGGGTCTGAACGCCAAGGCTTCCGTAGTTTCGTGGACGCGCATTTGCGCTCTTCATGAAAGTATGATGTTCTACTGTTTAGGCTCTAAAAATCTACTAAACGACTCCGTTTCCAGTAAATTCTGGACGCTACCCACTCAGGACACTTGGATTACATTGGACGAGCAGTATGGAGGAATATTGACACGTTTTTGTGGACTTTTATGGACCTTTTGGCTCAGACCTCGGTGAACTCCATTATATGAAAGTTGGGGGGAAACGAGAAGCCTTCCTGATCGCCGGCTGCATTTGAGATATTAAAAAAGTGCTGCAGAGTCTTTCTCACCATGAGGGGAAGTGGAAGACAAAGTTACATCATTCTGTGGGTGGAATGTCCCTTTAATGATGCGTGGCAGCGGGATAACGTCCTCATAACGCATCTCCACCAAGGTTATCATAGTTAACTAAAACTAACGAAAAAACGAAAACTAAAATTGAAAAAACATTTCAGTTAACTGAAATAAAAATAAAAACGACAGTTTTTAACAAAACGATAACTAACTGAAACTGTATTGTGTCTTTACAAAACTAACTAAAACTAACTAAAAATATTGCAGAAACATCCTTAGTTTTAGTCTTTATAAATTAATAAAATACATCAGCTTTTTGGGCTGATTTGAAATCTATTTCTATTTAACCTTTTTACTTTGCTCTACTGGTTTTACTCGAAGTGACTTTCTGATGATTTTGAATGTTACACCAGACAAACACCTATAATTTACTGAAAAGAAACCCCCAAAAAACTAAAACTAACACTGAAACTAATAAAACCTAAACTAAAACTAAACATTTTCCAAAAATAGAAACTAATGAAAACTAGCAAATCTGCTCAAAAAACTAACTAAAACTAACTAAATTGAAAAACAAAAAGTTAAAGCGAAATAAAAACTGAAACTAATTGAAAATCCAAAACTATTATAACCTTGATCTCCACGAGTCGCAGCTGGTGACGCGGCTCCGCTGATATCGACTATAAACGCTAACTTGTGACAAACTACATCTCCACATCGGAGTAGTTACAATAGCAGCTCATGGAAATTTCTTCTAGCACGCGATGTTATCACATGTAAAAATGATGATAAACTTTATAGTTGAACAGTTTTAACTGTATCGTACGCCACTCTGACTCCTCCCACTGCCTTCATCTTCACTCACACCAATCAAATCCACAACTACATCTCTACATTTCCACAGATCTCCGTCTGAATGTTTCAAAACACCAAGAAGATGCTTCAAATGTGCAAAGCAGAAGGCTTCAGAGCCAGAGATGATGTCACGCAACGGACCCCGGCTAATACCTGCAGCTAAGGCGAGCTGCAAACGTGCCCTTTCATGAATGAACCACTCTGCAAGCATCAGGGCAACCTGAATCTGGTGCACATGCACGCTGCAGACACGTCGGGGGCACACACGTTTCCACGTGTGGTTTCACGAAGCTCACCGAACATTTGTCATCAGGGTGGAAAGAAAACCTCCGTGAAAATAGCTCATCAGACAGGAAACGATGTCTCTGAGGTCAGACGCAGCATTTTACCGTGTTCTGGGCTCCGGTGGAAGACCTGGACCACATACTGGATCCATCACAGACCTGGACCACATACTGGATCCATCACAGACCTGGACCACATACTGGATCCATCACAGACCTGGACCACATACTGGATCCATCACAGCAGCATGGCTGGAAACAGAAGAAAAGTCCTGCTGCTGAACTAGTCTGTCTGCAGTCCAGAGTCCAGCTGCTGAACTGGTCTGCCTGTAGTCCAGAGTCCGGCTGCTGAACTGGTCTGCCTGCAGTCCAGAGTCCTGCTGCTGAACTGGTCTGCCTGCAGTCCAGAGTCCGGCTGCTGAACTGGTCCGCCTGTAGTCCAGAGTCCTGCTGCTGAACTGGTCCGCCTGTAGTCCAGAGTCCTGCTGCTGAACTGGTCTGCCTGCAGTCCAGAGTCCTGCTGCTGAACTGGTCTACCTGCAGTCCAGAGTCCGGCTGCTGAACTGGTCCGCCTGTAGTCCAGAGTCCTGCTGCTGAACTGGTCCGCCTGCAGTCCAGAGTCCTGCTGCTGAACTGGTCCGCCTGCAGTCCAGAGTCCGGCTGCTGAACTGGTCTGCCTGCAGTCCAGAGTCCGGCTGCTGAACTGGTCTGCCTGCAGTCCAGAGTCCTGCTGCTGAACTGGTCTGCCTGCAGTCCAGAGTCCTGCTGCTGAACTGGTCTGCCTGCAGTCCAGAGTCCGGCTGCTGAACTGGTCCGCCTGTAGTCCAGAGTCCGGCTGCTGAACTGGTCTGCCTGTTGTCCAGAGTCCTGCTGCTGAACTGGTGCGCCTGCAGTCCAGAGTCAGGCTGCTGAACTGGTCCGCCTGTAGTCCAGAGTCCTGCTGCTGAACTGGTCTGCCTGCAGTCCAGAGTCCTGCTGCTGAACTGGTCTGCCTGCAGTCCAGAGTCCTGCTGCTGAACTGGTCTGCCTGTAGTCCAGAGTCCGGCTGCTGAACTGGTCTGCCTGCAGTCCAGAGTCCGGCTGCTGAACTGGTCTATCTGCAGTCCAGAGTCCTGCTGCTGAACTGGTCTGCCTGCAGTCCAGAGTCCGGCTGCTGAACTGGTCTGCCTGCAGTCCAGAGTCCTGCTGCTGAACTGGTCTGCCTGCAGTCCAGAGTCCTGCTGCTGAACTGGTCTGCCTGTAGTCCAGAGTCCTGCTGCTGAACTGGTCTGCCTGCAGTCCAGAGTCCTGCTGCTGAACTGGTCTGCCTGCAGTCCAGAGTCCTGCTGCTGAACTGGTCTGCCTGTAGTCCAGAGTCCGGCTGCTGAACTGGTCTGCCTGCAGTCCAGAGTCCGGCTGCTGAACTGGTCTATCTGCAGTCCAGAGTCCAGCTGCTGAACTGGTCTGCCTGCAGTCCAGAGTCCAGCTGCTGAACTGGTCTGCCTGCAGTCCAGAGTCCAGCTGCTGAACTGGTCTGCCTGTAGTCCAGAGTCCTGCTTCTGAACTGGTCTGCCTGTAGTCCAGAGTCCTGCTGCTGAACTGGAACTTCTTTTTACAGACGTGTTGCTGCATCAGATTCACAATCAGTGAATATTTTCCATCCCATGTTTCATCATCTGAGACGTTGTTTATGTTCTACTGGGGAAAAAATATGTTGATGAGGTCATTAACTTCTGTTTTTATTTACATTGTCTGAAACTTTTTTATTGTTGTAAATAGTAAACAATCTAAAACACATAAAAAAGGGAAAAAGAGGAATGTTTACCACTCTGTTGCTTCACCTCATTTAAATTACAGTGGACATTAAGCATATTAATAAAAGATAAATAACAGATCAATGTGCTGAAATACTTGTTAGAGTTGGTGCAACACAGTGGTAAACATGCGTGTGCCGCAAATGCCGTTAAATCAAAACAAGCATCCTCCCTCAGATCGGATACTGAGACTCAACCCGAAGCCTGAGGCAGCCGTTCGGTCCTACGAAGGCCGCAATCCTGCAGGTTTTCCACGTCTCCCTGCTCCAACACACCTGAATCCAATCAGACACTGCAGATCTAACAGCCAATCACGCTCCGCACAGAGTCACTGACTGGAAAGGTGAGTTTTAACCAGTATAACATCAACCCTGCAGGTACAACCTCCTGTTTCCTACGACTCCGTTCCTCCGTCTGACTCCCTGCGTCCCGCTGCATCTCTTCCCATCAGGATCGACTCCAGGAGGGAAGCCTTCAGACTCGCTGCCACGCCAGAGGAGGTAAACTTGCTTTTCCTGACTTATCCTCCCTGATTCACTCACACATCGTTTCTCATCCCAGCAGAGATAAAAAAAATCAGACGGAGCCGTTTGTTTTCGGTGCCCGTCCACCTTTTGCCAGGAAATTTCTCAAAAGCTGAATGTGTGGGATGCCTTTGTTTGTAAAGCGTACCACATAATTGATAACCACAGAATGTTCCAGAGTTATAGAGCAACATCTGCTCGCGCCTGCAACCGTCCAATGAGAAGCGTCCGCTGCAGCTCCTCTCCAGCTCCCCTCCCACCGATTTGCAGCGAGCACAATATAGTTTCTGGCTGCTTGGCCCACTGTGCTGGACCGCCGCCAACATCATCCCAGTTAAACAACTCGGCCTGAAACCTCTCCTCAAAACCACGCCACCGTATAAACCCAGTACCCCTCCACCACCCCCCCAGCCGTGGCAGCCTCCCAGCCTCTTACGAGTCACAGCAACGGCCTACAAGTCATTGCTTTCCCAGGACAGACGTAGCACAGAGCTGTCAGTGACACACGGCGGCGCAGTCACGGCTGCTGGGGATCAAACAATATGCAATTCACTTATTTGTCAAGTTGTGTTTATAAATGGAATCAAACAGCTCCTTGTGCTCCCTAATTGGAGCTGGGTGGAGTAAAACTTTGGTGCCCAGAGTGAAACAGCGGGATGGCACGCGCCCAAGCCCTCATAACGTACAGTAAATATAAACACATGCTCGGCCCAGGCCCGCGCTGAAAGAGCTGCCTTGTCCTCCGCCTGAAAACGTCTTCCGCCCTGAAATCCTGCATTCGTTAACTTTAAACTTCTTCAAACGACCCCCCCCCCCCCCCCCCAGCCCCCCGTGCAGGAGCCAGTATGAGATCAGTCCAGAGACGTCTGCAGACACGAGGAAGCAGCGATTCTAACGTGTAGCACAGCAACATGAGTCCACCGAGCATCCGCATCTAAAACAGTTCAAACCTGGGAATGTAAGAAAAGCATGAGAGCAGCTCCATCATCATCATCATCATCATCATCATCATCGTCATGGGAACATCACTGAACATCACCAACAAACAAGGAGTCATGACAACGGAAACTGCTGGTTACAGAGTCTGACATCACTGAGGGACAGAAACTCTGGCAGCCAATCAGAGACCAGCTCTAAAAACTCTGCTAATGTGTTCTGCTATGACTGAAACATGAAGGTCCTGCTGGTTGCCATGGAAATAAAGGTCCTGCTGGTTGCCATGGAAATAAAGGTCCTGCTGGTTGCCATGGAAATAAAGGTCCTGCTGGTTGCCATGGAGATGAAGGTCCTGCTGGTTGCCACGGAGATGAAGGTCCTTCTGGTTGCCACGGAAATGACGGTCCTGCTGGTTGCCATGGAGATGAAGGTCCTGCTGGTTGCCATGGAAATGACAGTCCTGCTGGTTGCCACGTAGATGAAGGTCCTGCTGGTTGCCATGGAGATGAAGGTCCTGCTGGTTGCCATGGAGATGAAGGTCTTGCTGGTTGCCATGGAGATGATGGTCTTGCTGGTTGCCATGGAGATGAAGGTCTTGCTGGTTGCCATGGAGATGATGGTCCTGCTGGTTGCCATGGAGATGATGGTCTTGCTGGTTGCCATGGAGATGAAGGTCCTGCTGGTTGCCATGGAGATGATGGTCTTGCTGGTTGCCATGGAGATGAAGGTCCTGCTGGTTGCCATGGAGATGAGGGTCCTGCTGGTTGCCATGGAGATGAAGGTCCTGTTGGTTGCCATGGAGATGAAGGTCTTGCTGGTTGCCATGGAGATGATGGTCTTGCTGGTTGCCATGGAGATGAAGGTCTTGCTGGTTGCCATGGAGATGATGGTCCTGTTGGTTGCCATGGAGATGAAGGTCCTGCTGGTTGCCATGGAGATGAAGGTCCTGTTGGTTCCAATGGAGATGAAGGTCTTGCTGGTTGCCATGGAGATGATGGTCCTGCTGGTTGCTATGGAAATGACATCCTGCTGGTTGCTATCTTTTTTTTTTCTTTCTTTTTTCTTCTCTTCTCTCGCCAGCGCCCCCGCCCATCCACACTCCCCACACGTCACCCCCATACACACACCCACACCCCGCATCCTCACCCCCCCACAGATCCACACCCGCCCCACACACAAGCGCCTGCACCCCGAAACAGACAAACCCCACCCATGCACCCCTCCACCCACACATGAACACACATATCCCCCATGCACCCCCGCCCACACACACACCCACAGACAAGCACACGCACACCCCCCTGTACTCACCCCCACACACATCCACTCATCTATCTTTTTCTATGTTGGACTTCACGTCTTTCTGGATCCTCATGGTGGTTCTGAGGTGAACGTGGGGGCTATCCCTGGATTCTCCTGACTGACCATCATCATCATCATCATCATCGGCCAATGGCTTCCGGTGACATTTACCTGCGTACCACCTGGAAACCTGCTCAGCTTCACTTTTACCTTCTGCTGCAGTACATTTCCTCATCACACATTACTTTACTCATCATCAGATGAGCTTTTCTCTATTTTCTCAGCTATTCTGACACTTCTGAAGTCTCACACGACTCAGCTTTCCGCTGAAACCAGGATCTGAAGATAAACTTCAGACAGGAAGCAGACTAAAAACCTGGTCAGGAAGAGGTTAATGCGGAAGCCGTCCAGCGCTCGCAGCGACAGCGGCGCCCGACGCTCCATGTCTGTTCATCAGGAAGTCAAACTGGAACTCCTCAAAGACTCCTGATTTTTCTGAATCATAAACTGGATGAAAACACAATCCGGCTGTTTATGTGGCTGTAATTCATTTGTTTATGAAAACAGACGTTGTTCTCAGAAGTGTCGGAGGCAGCCAAACCGCTGAGCTGCTCCAAGTGGAAGTCATTGTTCTACGGATGTAATGAAGCCGACCGTGTGCACCACCAAAGGAAAGCAAAGCTCCCTCCAAACAAAACCACGGCTACATCAGCTAGCCGAGCCCCGCTACGTTTCCAGCGTACCGGGGTTTCAGACAGATGCTCGTCTAACGATGCTTCCAGACACAATGTGCAAGCATCTCCAAGTCCACTTTTCAGATCATTTTACAGGCCAAAAACGTTTAGAATAAAATAGCGAGGACACGTGTGGAAAGCGCCGTCTTTCTCTGCCCGTAGCAGCTCACAGAAACGAGGACAGGTGAAGGGACGCTTCAGCGAAAACAGCTATTTCCATCCCCGCACGGCAGAAAGGGCGGCTTTCCAGAGCAGAAGGCCAGATGTGAGAAGGAAATCCTTCCCCGAAATAGAGCTGTTATCAGACATGAGGGGCAGAAAACCGCCACACGGAGCCATTAAAGCTCAAACGAAACAACAAATATACCCAGAAATGATACAGCGAAGGCGTGCATGAGGTTTCCCACAACAACAGCAGGAACGCCAGCTTTTTATTTGCTTTCAGGGTCCAAAAACATGGAACTCATCCAACTAAACTGGCTTTTTTCTCTTTTTTCTACTGTGAATCTCCACGTCATTAATCTGAACGTGCATTTTTCAATCTCGGGTAACTTTATTTACAAGGTTTCTAAGCCACACTGCTCCACTTTTCACAGTTCTTTTACCAAAACTCGTGTTTAAGAACATTTTTCTCTTAAGGACGTTTTTTATTGGACGATCCAGGTGCCAAACATGGAAAATCCTGCCATGTTTTTGGATCGACCCGCACATGCAGAACAGGTGTTTCCACGAACGAGCTCGTCCACCTGCAGAGGAACTGCGCTGATTAAACCCAGCTGGTTCAGCGATGGCGGGAAGAAGTGCTGGACAGGATTTTTACTTCCCGGACCAGAGACGTCCACCTCTGCGACAAACCGATATTTGTGACCCCGCCCCCAAAAAACCCCAAATATTTCCACACAAAGATCTGAAGTCATTCCAAGCATTTTTAAAAAAGCCCCAAGTTTAGCTATTTTTTTCTAATTAAATTTATTAAACTATTTAATAATAGTTTAATATTATTCCAACATTCACCTTTAATTCACCTTTAATGCTGGAATGGATGCAGTAAGCAGAAAAAGTTTAACACTGACACAATAGCAAGTTAGCTAAACATGCACTCATAACCAAACATAAGAGAAAAATAGTTAAACTATTTAATAAATTTTGGACGAAACAAGTTCTTTTTTTATTTTAAGTGGTTTATTTCTATTTTTCAGCATAAAAAGTAGCAGGAATGGGAGCTGAGTAACCTGTATGTGGTGTTACAGTCATAAAGCAGTTCAATTCAGCTTTATTTGTAGGGTACGATACATTTCAGAGCACTTTGAGCCAGATCAGAGATCTTATCTGTCCTTTAATGGAATAAACCAGAATTTATCCCCCATGCAGACAGCCGGTAAAACAGTTTAATTCCTCCCCACCAGTAGGAGGCGCACTTACACTTGCTTACTCAATTAATACTAACACTAACAACTTATTTGCAACGCACTTTTAGCATTGCTAACAATGATCATTATCAACGTTACAGAATCGGTTAACCGTTAATTTGCATTAGCAAATGTTTAACTTGCATGTCCAGGAAGAAAGCAGTGACCTCTGCGGGGGTGTTGAGCCCCTTTGCTACCTTCACTCTCGTCCTGCTTCGTTTTTTGTCCGCTTAAATTTGAGATATGTAAGGCAAGGAAGATGCTATTTCCAGAGCTAATGCTAACGGCGCAGAAGCCCAATGCTAGCATGGTAATCAGACGTAAATATTTTCTTTTTAGACCCGTCAAAGTTGATAAAACAATTATTTATATGCTACAAAACAAATTTGGGGTCAAATTTATACCATTAACCTGCCTGGAGACGTTCTGTGCATCTGTTTTTTCTATTCTTATTGTTTTAATGAAAAAGTTGAACCTTTCACCTTTAATGTTGGAATGGATGCAGTAAGCAGAAGAAGTTTAACACTGACACAATAGCAAGTTAGCTAAACATGCACTTATAACCAAACATAAGAGAAAAATAGTTCCTTTGGAGGAGAATAAAAAACTTAATGATAACAGAAACCTTTAACGTCACCTACGTGTGAAGCATTTTTCATAAGCACTCTCTCATGCAGCCATGCATGTGGCAAAGAGTTGCATGTTTGGGGTAATTTAGCTTCTAATTTCCAGTCTTTTCCACATAAGCGCTGCAATAAAAAGAAAAATGTTTCCCTTACAAATAACTAACGCCAAACCCCAGAATCTCCAGCCTGAGCAGAGGTGAACGTTGGGGGGCTGAGCTGAGACACGTAGAGGTCCGTCTGCTGGAGAGAGTTGCGTCGTTGCCGCGTGACCGTCCAGTCTGGTGCTTTCCTGCTGGATGATGAAGGTGTCATGTCAAAGTTTTGGAAATTCCTAACTCTGTCGACGTAGCTGCCAAAGTTCACTTTGTCTTTTCCATGCTGGTTCTCCAAAACACTTTGATTTGACTTTATTTTGGGTTCTCTCCTAGATTAACCGAAGCTGGGGAAAGCCCCGGACGGAAAGGGCAGGCAGTCCAAATGGCATACCCAACTGTGAGGTTAACGTAGGATGGCCAAGTCCATCAGGAGCCAAGCACATGATGAATAATCCCCCGCTAATCAGCAATAAGAACTTGAAGGATAAATTTCTTTTTTTCCCCAACCTGAACCTTATTTCTAGGAGTTTACATGTGCATTTACTCACAGTAAAATTTCTGCATCACTTTGACTCCTTCAGAAGATATAACGTTGAGTCTTCAGTGTCCATCCAAAAATGGCAGACGGGGCAGCCTCTATAAGACATTATCTTGTTCATCAAGGCTTTAAAGACACACAACGTAACTTTTAGAGCTTAAAAATCTGCGTTTTCGAGCCGTCACTGCGCAGAGGCGTCCCGAGGCTCAGAAACCACAAGTTTGCCATCCGGGACGAGGCCGTGATGTTGCAGACGACTAATGGCTGCGCACCGCGTCACGTACTAGCAAACAGATATGAACCTCACCACTGTTAACAACTCCCTAATGGATAGAAGTCGGCCCAAAAGTCTGAGAAAACTGCTTAAAAGTTCTGTTTTGGGCCTTTAAAGGTACAGCATGTAAAAAAAATCAAAGGTCAATGGCAGAAAAATGTGATATATAATTCAAAACTGTTTCTATTGATGTGTAATCGCTGCATTTGAACAGCTGTTATATGTTTATTTTCTTAGAATGAGTCATTTATATCTACTTTCTGGGGGGTGCACATATGGAGGCGGCCATATTTGTTCCACTATTTTTTACTACGGTGTCCGTGAATGGACAAAACAATGCATGTAAAGTGAGAACTCTGAACTTTCAAACTGCTGTAGCAGCTTTGTTTAATGGGAGTTAAAGACTGTTTGGGATCAGTAATTCCTTAAAAGACGTTAAAACTAGTTCCTCATAGTCCGGTCATAGCTGCACCTGAGACCACTGATCCACTCACAGATGAAAACATCTTTATGTCTGGGAGAATTTTGGCCACTAACGGCCACCGTACATTCACAACAGTGCTGGAATATGAAGCCATTTTAAAGAAAACATCTTTTCTTGCAATACCCATCTTGACTATCTTCAGTAATTCTTACATACTGTACCTTTAAAGTATTGATGAAATGAAGGAGTTTTACTGCAGATAATCTCTTATTAAGTCCGCCATTATTCTGGATGTACGCCGAAGGGCGACTCAACATAATATCTTCCAAAGGACTCAAAGTGATACAGAAACTTAACCGGTGTGTAAATGCACGTATAAACTCCTAGAAATAAGCTCCAGGTTGAAAAAAGAAAGTTATCCTTTCATTCATTCCCATGGAAAGTTTCCAACTCTAGGTCCAAAGCTGACCCAGAAACTTGGTTCAGGCTTCAGTTTCATTCATTCTGAGAGTTTTATGAGCTTTAATCCAGTAAAAAAGGTGACCGAAGGTCAGCGAGACCCTCGTTTCCAGCCGGCGTCATCAGAGCCGACGTCTCCTGAGTTCGGCTCAGATTACAGGCCGCCGGGCGCTCGTCTGTCACGGCTGATTGGCCGGAACCAGGAGTGACGGCTGAACCGACGCTATATTCCAACAGAAAACAGGAGGGACGGGAAGGTGAGATGAAGCGAAGTGGACGTGATCGCTGCGTTCAGGTGCGTTGGGGTGAGTCCGAACAGCGATTTCCGTCAGCGTGAGTCACAAAAACACTGAAAACAGGAATGTGAAACTGGACGTGCTCTGAAACTTCTTTCAAACACGGACGTGATGCGTCGACGTCACGTGACTCTTTGGGTTTATGAGTTCAGTCACTGTGCATGAAGTTTGCTAATCCGGTGTGCTGCTGCTCCTTTATTTCTTTGCTTCACACGTATGTTAACATGAGAACGAGCTCCCCGGAGAGCAAAGACGTCTCTGCTGCATCTGTTTTCCTGCCTGTTTATAGAGAGAGCAGCTGTGCCGAGGATCCGCAGGGAAGCCAGCTCTCCCAGCTAACGAACTGAGCTGGTGGTGGAGAAGCAGTTGGAGCGAGAGGTGGAAGGATGGAGGAAAGACGAGGGGGGGGGCGTGTTGTGGAAGCCTGGCTCGAGGGTGTTTCCATGGTAGGATTGCTCAGGAATCTGAAGCTGGTGCCAGACGCGGGGAAACCCTCATCAAAAACAAGGGAGCACACCCATCAGCACCAGCCCGGAGCAGCGCGAGGCCCTAAAGACGGTCGAGTCAGAACTCCAGAACCAGAACCTGCTCCAGCAGAACCAGAACCTGCTGCTTCTGCTGCCAGAAAAACACAAGTTTGGTTCATCAGATTTTCTTTACAGCAGGTAGAAAGGAGGCGAGGCTGAATTTAACCCTTAAAACGCCATTTTTGGTCCCAGTCAGCATCATGAAAGATCTCCTTCCACTGAAAACCAGTTTAACTGGCTCCTTTTGAAATACGGAGGGTATTTCAAAAGGAATCACCCCAGTTACATACACATGCTGCGCTTGCAAGTGGCGCGTCACCTCCACTGGCTGTTTGCTATTCATAGAAACAATACGGGAGCGAATCAGGAAAAGCCTTTCGCTTCTATGTCACATCGAAAAGGGCGTCGCCCATGTGGGTTAATACCCGCCCATGGGAAGGCAGGGAACCCTCCCCCCCCCGCACGGGAAGTGAAGACAGAGTTAGCTAGCTGTTTGCTAGCATGGCGGAACAAACCCGTCCGTGTGCTCGGTTACACACACATAGCGAAACGACGCAGAATGCATCAATAATAACTGAGAACACAGCGATATAACTGACATGATGATGGAAGTAAACCTTTAATCCCAGTCAGCATCTAGAACGTTTAATCCCAGTCAGCATCTAGAACGTTTAATCCCAGTCAGCATCTAGAACCTTTAATTCCAGTCAGCATCTAGATCATTTAATCCCACTCAGCATCTAGAACGTTTAATCCCAGTCAGCATCTAGATCATTTAATCCCAGTCAGCATCTAGAACCTTTAATTCCAGTCAGCATCTAGATCATTTAATCCCAGTCAGCATCTAGAACGTTTAATCCCAGTCAGCATCTAGATCATTTAATCCCAGTCAGCATCTAGATCATTTAATCCCAGTCAGCATCTAGAACGTTTAATCCCAGTCAGCATCTAGATCATTTAATCCCAGTCAGCATCTAGATCATTTAATCCCAGTCAGCATCTAGAACCTTTAATCCCAGTCAGCATCTAGAACCTTTAATCCCAGTCAGCATCTAGAACGTTTAATCCCAGTCAACATCTAGAACGTTTAATCCCAGTCAGCATCTAGATCATTTAATCCCAGTCAGCATCTAGATCATTTAATCCCAGTCAGCATCTAGAACGTTTAATCCCAGTCAACATCTAGTACCTTTAATCCCAGTCAGCATCTAGAACCTTTAATCCCAGTCAGCATCTAGATCATTTAATCCCAGTCAGCATCTAGAACGTTCAATCCCAGTCAACATCTAGAACGTTTAATCCCAGTCAACATCTAGAACGTTTAATCCCAGTCAGCATCTAGAACCTTTAATCCCAGTCAGCATCTAGATCATTTAATCCCAGTCAGCATCTAGAACGTTCAATCCCAGTCAGCATCTAGAACGTTTAATCCCAGTCAGCATCTAGAACGTTTAATCCCAGTCAGCATCTAGAACCTTTAATTCCAGTCAGCATCTAGATCATTTAATCCCACTCAGCATCTAGAACGTTTAATCCCAGTCAGCATCTAGATCATTTAATCCCAGTCAGTATCTAGATCATTTAATCCCAGTCAGCATCTAGAACCTTTAATTCCAGTCAGCATCTAGATCATTTAATCCCAGTCAGCATCTAGAACGTTTAATCCCAGTCAGCATCTAGATCATTTAATCCCAGTCAGCATCTAGATCATTTAATCCCAGTCAGCATCTAGAACCTTTAATCCCAGTCAGCATCTAGAACCTTTAATCCCAGTCAGCATCTAGAACGTTCAATCCCAGTCAACATCTAGAACGTTTAATCCCAGTCAGCATCTAGATCATTTAATCCCAGTCAGCATCTAGATCATATAATCCCAGTCAGCATCTAGAACGTTTAATCCCAGTCAACATCTAGAACCTTTAATCCCAGTCAGCATCTAGAACCTTTAATCCCAGTCAGCATCTAGATCATTTAATCCCAGTCAGCATCTAGAACGTTCAATCCCAGTCAGCATCTAGAACGTTTAATCCCAGTCAACATCTAGAACGTTTAATCCCAGTCAGCATCTAGAACCTTTAATCCCAGTCAGCATCTAGAACATTTAATCCCAGTCAGCATCTAGAACGTTCAATCCCAGTCAACATCTAGAACGTTTAATCCCAGTCAGCATCTAGATCATTTAATCCCAGTCAGCATCTAGAACGTTTAATCCCAGTCAACATCTAGAACGTTTAATCCCAGTCAGCATCTAGAACCTTTAATCCCAGTCAGCATCTAGAACCTTTAATCCCAGTCAGCATCTAGAACCTTTAATCCCAGTCAGCATCTAGAACGTTTAATCCCAGTCAGCATCTAGAACATTTAATCCCAGTCAGCATCTAGAACGTTTAATCCCAGTCAACATCTAGAACGTTTAATCCCAGTCAGCATCAGAACCTTTAATCCCAGTCAGTATCTAGATCATTTAATCCCAGTCAGCATCTAGAACGTTTAATCCCAGTCAACATCTAGAACGTTTAATCCCAGTCAGCATCTAGAACCTTTAATCCCAGTCAGCATCTAGAACCTTTAATCCCAGTAGGCATCTAGAACGTTTAATCCCAGTCAACATCTAGAACATTTAATCCCAGTCAGCCTCTAGAACCTTTAATCCCAGTCAGCATCTAGAACCTTTAATCCCAGTCAGCATCTAGAACCTTTAATCCCAGTCAGCATCAGAACCTTTAATCCCATTCAGTTAAATTGGTTAAGTTACCAACTTAACTGAAGTACCAAGTTGTCAGAAACATTAGAATTAGCCACATGTTGGCTAATACCTGCTAGTATCTGATATCAGATGTCCAACATGAACTCCTCTGGCTGAGTTTAGAAGATTTTAGGATCTTTGCTCTCGGAGCAGAATGTATCTCCCAAAATATGAGAGATAAAATTTCACAGTTATCGGTATCGGTTGATATTGAAAATTTAGAGCTGTAAATATCAGTGTTTTGGATATCGGTAAAAAATAATTATATTAAAAAGCCACTGTAGAACAGCCCTACTTTTTTCTGCCGTGAGTTATTGATTAAAACGTGAATTCTTTCAAGAATCTGAATCAGGCCAGAAAATGCTTCATCTCTGCTGAAGGATGTTTGTTTCCCCTCAGAGAAAAGCTCTGAGCTCAGGTTTACTTCAGCCGCAGATCCGCGTGTTTACTCCGGCTTCAGAGTTAAACAAAGAGTTTGTGAAGAGGGCCGAAGGTCACCGCCCCCCCACGTCCGATTCCTCCCCTCCACACTGAAAAGGCTTCCCTCTCCTCGTGGATGAGTCACGGCTGCGACATCATCGCACATGTGGACGCCGCGCGCCAGCAGCGCCTCACGTTGCTGCGCTGCAGCTCATCAAGGAAATTACTGTTTGTAAACCTCCTATCAACATCTGGGAGCAGTCGCGTCCAAACCGAGCGGCTTCCAACGCACACACATGAAAGTGTTTGCATCCGCCACGTGCACAGCCACGCACGCACGCGCGCGCATGCACACGCGCTGCGTTTGTGATCCATTCCTCTGCTGAACAGGCAATGGAAACTTCTGCAAATGTAAATCAACTGGGTTAAAAATACAGCGCATTAATGTGCACCACATGTGGCACTCTGGCAGGGGCCGGGATATTCTGACGGGGAGGAGGGAGCGGGCCTGGGGTTTCTCCAGCAGACACACACACACACACACACACACACACCCCCCCCCCCTTTACCTTGAGCCTTTTCCACAAACACCACTTTGGAGTCGTGCTGGAAGTTGTGTCCGTCCAGGAGCATCATCTCCCCCCCGGGGGCGGGACACGTCTCCAGGCTCTGCTTGTCCACCAGCGGCAGCTCCTGGGCCGATCTCTGGGCTGTGGGGGGAAAGCAGAAACCGGCCTCAGCGCTCAGCTCGCACACACCCACTCCCCATGCAGACCTGAGGGTCCAGACCGAGGCCGGATCACCGAGGAAGCTTCCTGCTGCCTTTTCATGAAATGTTTCACATTTTTTCACTTCATATTATTTTCCTTACGTTCACCTTTCCTCTCATTCCGCAGTAAGAACATTTACTGTTGTTTCTAAATGATCTCTTACAACAAAAACGCAGCAAACAGATTCTGTTCAGATGCTGATGTGTCGTCCAGGTGAATTTCTCTGACAAGAAATGCCAAAGTTTCCACAATAAAAACAACATATTAAGCAAATATAATGAGTTAGTATCCTAAAACAGAATAAGGTCTCAATACTTTTAAATATAATTATCTCTACAGAAAATATGGAGGAATTATTCTTTTTCTCGTGTTAACATAGAAATAGTAATTCTGAATTAAAGTTTACATGCTGCTCTGAATGGTGGTTCTGATTGGACAGGGAGGGGGACATGACGTATTTATGTCTACCTGATTCTGGTTCCAGCTCCGTTTCTTTACGGATCGACATGAAAAACCACATAATAATTAGGAGTTAGAAAAAAATATCGATACACTGAAATATCACAATATTTTTATGTCGATATTATATCGATATTTAAAAACTTGGTATTGATCTATTTTACCAACAAAATGTTGCGACATTTCGTTGGCAAAATAGATCAATATTGCATTTTTAAATGTCAATATGAAATCTGCATATGAAATATCGCGATATTTCAGTGTATCGATATTTTTCCCCACCCATAATAATAATCCAGATTTTCTCGTTGATTTTGCGTGTAGTTTTGTAGCAGCAGCTCGATACGAACATACGACTTCATTCCCGCCAGCTTCAACAAGCACCATGGAAACAGGATGAGGGAACGAGCATGCTCAGAACGACCAAAGTTAACGTGGAAAATAGGGCTGGGACAATATACTTTTCTCCCGATTCAATTCTCAACCAATTTTAGGGTGTCAGTTAAATTGTGATTCTTCAATTTTGTCAATTTTTGTTAGATTTTTTTTAACAAACAAAAATTATCTACCATTCTTTGCCTTGTGTGTAAGTTTTTTCCAGAAACAGATACTATAACGTTGTGTGATGAGACAGTCGAAGAAAAACATTTTGCCCTCAGCTGGAGAAAAACAGGAACTTTTTTCATGCCCGATTCATAAACAGACTAAAATGTGGCGCATAAATTTGACCAAAAACAAGAAAAAAAAATTGCTTGAATAAAAAAAACAAAAAACCAACCCGAGCCACGACCAAAATATCAAACTTGCGACCCACGATTTCTGATCGGGGGCTCGTCGTGAGGTGCCGATCGCCTTTCGTGACCCCCTCGTATACTGCACGACGCACGATTTGGCCAAGAGTCGGCCCGATCCCCAAAATCGTCACACGACTGGAAAAATCGTCTCAAAAACGGCCAAAAATTACACCGTGAATGCCGGGTTTAAAGGAACATTCCACCCACGGAATGATGTAGCTTTATCTTCCACTTCCCCTCATGGTGAGAAAGACCTGCAGCACTTTTTAAATATCTCAAATGCAGCCGGTGATCAGGAAGGCTTCACGTTTCCCCCCAACTTTCATATAACGGAGTTCGCCGGGGTCCGAGCCAAAAAGGTCCAAAAAAGTCCAAAAAAACTTGTCCAAATTCCTCCATACTGCTCGTCCAATGTAATCCAAGTGTCCTGAGTGGGTAGCGTCCAGAATTTACTGGAAAAAACGTCATTTAGTAGATTTTTAGAGCCTAAACAGTAAAACATCGCATCACCTGCGAGCATGCCGATGCACGTTCATGAAACTACGGAAGCCGTGGTTTCCAGTAAATTCTGGACGCTACCCACTCAGGACACTTGGATTACAGTGGACGAGCAGTATAGAGGAATACTGACAAGTTTTTGTGGACTTTTATGGACCTTTTTGGCTCGGACCCCGGTGAACTCCATTATATGAAAGTTGGGGGGAAACGACGGAGAGCTCCTTCTCACTGAGGGTCGTTTACATCATTCTGTGGGTGAACTAGTCCTTTAAGTTTGTAGTTTTGTAGCCAATCAAAAATTAAGTCAACTTGGTCTCCGGGCAGATCATGTCATTACCCTACACGACCCTTTTAATGTGGAGGGAAATCTGGGGTGCTATTTTTGGGGGGAGAATTGACACATGCAGCAATATCAGCTACATGAAATAGTTTATTCTGCTATGACATCACCAGTTTTGACAGCGACAGGTTTCCATATGAGTTCAGTTTTTTTCTGTGGGAATCTGTTTTTTTCCTCCTACGAAGATCATCTTGTGTAATTAAACGCTGCTGCTTTCTGATTTTGATGAACTGATTCTGCATCTCTGACTGTCGTCTGGAACTCCGACTTCCACTCAGACAGTCTGAAATCTGGTCAGAAGCGGCTGCTCTGCGGCCGTCACTCAGAAACTAACAATGCTTTATTTCAGGGGTTAAGCCCTGGTTAAACTAGCGTCTTTCATTTACCTCGTAGGACTTAATCTGCATCGCAGCAGCCAGAACCGCAGGAAGCGGCTGACATGCCGGAGTTTATCCCGGTCCTCTGAAAGGTCGGCTCGAGTGCAGAGCAGAGAATCAATGGAGCTTATTGAGTGTCGGCCAAACAGCGTTTACACAGAAAAATACCGTTACATCGAAATGAGGCTGAGAATCACATGAACGCTTGGCTCTGATTCCTCTCATCATCATCATCACCTTTATCAACCAGCCGGGACATCTTTCAGGATTTTATGACACGACTCAGCCTCAGTCTTCATCTGCTGGGTTTTGGTCATTTTATGGAGATAAAAAAGAGACTTCAAGGATTAACCGATTAATTCACTTCCTAATCTTTTGGTCTTGTGATTTTATTTCAGATGCTGCTCCAGGTCAGGTGGCTTCAACGGGAGCGAACGAAATGTTGAAGATGTACTCACAGCACTCGATGGGGTTTGATGCAACCTGCAAGGACACGGTTCTGCCGCCGGCCTGGTTGATGTGGACCCTGAAGACCATCCGCACACGCGTGTTCTTCCGCCCGATGTCCGTCTCGCCCTTCCTCAGCTCGATGTCGGAGTTACGCAGCTTCAGAATTCCCGCACAGTCGATTCTGTTTGTGAAGACGAGGGAGGAAGAGTCAGAGTCTGGCGGATGTGATCTTACAGCTGATCAGGCTGCATATCAGAAGCCTCTGCAGACAAATCACGAATATGTACGGAAGAGGGTTAGGGCCAAAAAAAGAAATCTGAGAAAAACGTTTTTCCAGAACATCTTTTTTATTTTAGCTCTGAGAAAGTCAGAATTCAAATTTTTCTTTCAGAAACTGGGAAAAGTACACATGAAAAATCACCTTTTTTTGTTCTGTAAAAAGTCAGAATTCTGATTTTTCTTCACAGAGTTCTGACTTTTTTTCAGAATTTCAAAAAAAAGAATTTCTCCCATGTTTTATTTTTTTATGTTCAGAAAATAAATCATAATTCTGACTTTTTTCAGAAATTTACCCCCCCCCCCCCCCCCCACCCCCCCCAGCACCACCAAAAAAAGGGTCTAAATTATGACTTTTTCCAGAACTTTTTTTTTCAATTTCTGAAAAAGTCAGAATTATGACTTTTTTTTTAGAAGTATACATGAAAAAAAATCACCTTTTTTTGTTGTTCTGTAAAAAAGTTAGAATTCTGACTTTTTTTCAGAATTTAAAAAAAAATCTCCCACGTTTTTTTTTTATTTTATTTTTTATGTTCGGACAAAAAAGTCAGAATTCTGCCTTTTTTTAGAAATTGAAAAAAAATCTCGACATTTTCTTTTAAATCTGAAAAAAAGTCAGAATTATGACTTTTTTCAGAAATTGAAAAAAAATCTCGACATTTTTTTTTAATCTGGAAAAAAGTCAGAATTCTGACTTTTTTCAGAAATTGAAAAAAAATCTCGACATTTTTTTTTAAATCTGGAAAAAAAGTCAGAATTCTGACTTTAATCTCAGAATTTTTTTCCTTCTGTGGCCCTTATTGTCTTCCGTAAGTGAGCGTCTCTGGAATCCATCGGTCTGATCTAACGGGAGGCTGCGGTCATGTCAGCAGCAGATTAACACCCCCACCGGAGCTTTTATACCTCAACCCATCTGCTTTGTTCTGGCTGTACAGAAACAAGTGGCTGGGAACAATCATCAGATCAGGAGTGCTGGTGATGAGGCGGCTCCCGTTAGACTGATCTCAGCACGCTGAGTCGGCTGTGAGAGGTTTTTCAGGGAGTTTTCAGCAGACCCCTCTCTGTCCGCATGCAGTCATCTCACGGCTTCAGCGCTTTCTGGCTTTTCCATCGCCGTGCTACGTGATGCCGCATTCCTCAAAGTCTAGTTAATGTCAACTTCTGCACACATCTCACACTCCCTAACATTCCTCTCTGCAGACACCAGGGTCTGCTCCACTGCTGAAGCAATCAGGTGTGGATGCTGAGGACCCCAGCTGTTCGGCTCCATGCCCACGCAAAACTTTAAGGAAGAAAATCCCAAAAACAGAGGCTGATTTTTAAAAATAATTTCAGTCAAAACAAAAATAAATCAAACCTGTTGCAGCTTAGCGGCCCACTTCAGCACCAGTTCAGAGAGACGTGAGAAATAAAGCATCTTTACATCAATAATCTGGATCAGCAAGTGGACATTAGAGGTGTGCGATACTGCAGGATTTCAATCTAATACCAAGTAAATAAAGGGCTAGTGTCATTGATATTGATAACGGTACTTTTTTATTAGGGGAGTCAAATTTACAGATTTACACAGAGATTATTCTGTGGAGTCTGTACACTAATTTCTCAACTCATCAGAGATCACTATGCTGCGATACTCAGACGAGTCTAACCGCTGTTAAAACCTTTAATCAACAAGAAAGAAATCAATTCAAGTCCTTCTCAAGAACAGAAGAGAAAAATGAGAAGATTAGTGGCTTGGCACTCCTCCAGGGGTCAGTCGGGCCAAACTGAGTGCTGAAACATCTCAGAAGGATAAATGAGATTAAAATCACCTCCAATAATCAGAAAATGGTTAACAGTGATGGGAAGATCGGAAGAGACGCGGATGCTAAATTTATTTTCAGCTTATTTAGGGGATATAGGGACCTTGGCTTAGCAGTGAACTGTAGGGCTGGGAAAAAATATCGATACATTGAAATATCGTGATATTTTCATATGCAGATTTCATATAGATATTTGAAAATGCAATATTGATCTATTTTACCAACAAAATCTCGCGAGATTTCATCGTTATTTTACAAATTCTCACGAGATTTAACAAAAACCCGCAAGATTACGTGACTGAACGACAAAATCTCGCGAGATTTCGTCAGTAACATAGATCGACACCGCATTTTTAAATACGACATATCACCATATGAAAATATCGTGATATTTCAGTGTCGATATTTTTTTACCAGCCCTAGTGAACTGAATCATTTTATTATTATTATCATTATAAACTGTACATTTCCAAACAAGAAAAGAAACAATGTGATACGGTTGGAAAAAAAAAACAAAAAAACAATTCCTCGAAAATTTAAATAAAATAATAAGGGAAAATATACATGTATATGTAAACACAAATATAAGCAGTGAGTGGCACAGACTGATATTGAAGAAATAAATGAGTGAAAAAAGCATCAACAGAAAGAAACGCAAAGTCTGAAAGGGAAGTTGATAAAATATCATACTAATTTGCATGATGGCAAAGTTTGTAAAAATAGTTTTGAATTAGTGGTAATGACATTGAAGAGTACAAGTGGTAATTACAATGATATTAATAAGAACCATAATGATTATAGGAATAATCATAATTATAGTGAAAACGGCTATGATATTGATAATTGTACAATAATAATAATAATAATCAGCAAATCAGTTAATTGAATCCATCAAAAACCATTTTATCCTCCATATTTAAGAGGATTCTGAAAGTTTTTAAGCCTTAAACTGAAGTATTGATATAACTACACTAGTACTTTAAAACCAACTAGCAGCCTTGCTAGCTTTCAGTTTACATGAAACTAGATCATGTAGCTCTACTTTGTCAGCGCTAGTCACTAAAACAATTGCTAATTTAGTTTATGATACATAAACCCCAAAAAATCAAGGTTCAAAACTTCTTTAGCAGAAGGGGACTTTAACCACCTCACTCCCTTAAATCCCCATCAGTAGTTATTTCTGAAACACAACAGTGTCACTTGATGAAACATGTCACACTGGAGTGCATCTAGAAATGATTAAAACCCCCACAAACCTCTCAGCTCCTCTTAAAAAACCAGCAGAAACCATATCCTGAGCCGAAGTGGCTGCATATAGGAGCTTCCAGTTTGTGTTACATCCATTAAAAATCAGAAAGTGCTGATGTAGCAGGATGCTGCCGCCCCCCCGTCCCCGTTAGCTTCCACAGAAATCTGATCTCTGACGCTTATAAAATGTGAAAGCCACCGTCTGTGTGCAGAGGGCAACGTTTCAGAAGCGAGCCCCGCAGCATGATGCATGCTAGCGGACGGTTTGCAGCTGCACACAGCCAACAAAGTCTGCGTTGAGGTTTTAATGGGAGGACCGTGAAACACATTCCTGCAGAGCAGCTGCTGTTTACCAGGACAATGAGGTTTTATCAAGTATCTCTGGTAAGAATAAGGGCGCAATTTAGAAGGATTAGATAAGTCAACACCAGATATATGCCCCCCCCTGGGTGAAACTGATGCTGCGTTCCATTTACCACGGAACTGGGAAGTGGGAACTTGGGGGGGTGACGTCACCACCCGTCATCACCAGGTATTTTGCGTTCCAGTTGCACCAACTCGGGAAAAAATAGAAATCTCCAAAAACAGCCTATTTGTGAGCTACAACAGCTAGAAAAATAACACAGACGTTATAAGAACGTTACCATGACAACAATAGCTAATTTCAATGTATTTGTTTAATACACAACACATAATCACGCTGCGTTTTAAAGAAAAAAGACCACGGTGAGACCGTAAAATTCAATAACAATTCGGTGCCGTTTACACCTGTAAATAATGATCAGAAAATCTCTTAAATAGAAGTTTAATAGACACGAAAATGGTACTGATCGCGGGGTCCTCTGCAAATTAAGAGCTCGTATCTTGGAAAAATGAGTTCATCGCGTCACTTCCTCGGTAAACGAGCTTCGAGACTACTGGAACGCACATTACTGGTTGGAAAACCAGCTAGCAGCCTAGCACAATAACGTGTTTGCTAAGGCCATTGCTATTAGCCGTTGTTAGCACGGCTAGCGTTGTAGTTCACATGAAAAATGTGAATTACACGACAGCAGCTTCCACCTACATCTATATAAACCAATACTACACGTATGACTGATTTATGCAACAAAATATTAGTGTAAATAAATGTAACATTACAGGAGCTTCTAAAACTGCTAACACTGGTTAACTGCTAACAACATCACCACCATTCCAGTTGAAACTTCCCACTCGAAACGTGAATTTCTGACTTCCGAGTTCCAATGAAATGCAGCATGAGCCCCCCCCCCGCAGTCCCCTGAGTTGGACAAGTGGGCAGAAGTGTTTTCTAGCCGACCCAGTCATTCTCTGAATCCGGCAGCACTGACTTTAGCTTAGCTTAGCATAGTTGCTGTAATCTGGTGGTTCCAACTAGCACCACTTGGCGAAAGTGAACTAATTAACTCAAGATTTTTTCCAATTACATTTCATGATCAACACATTCTGATCGAGTACAAACCAGAAGCCGATTTCACATCAAAGGACTGACTGGGCGGCGTTCAATAGGGAGCTATAAGCCGCGGAAGAACAGGCCAATCACAGGGAAGCACCGTGGATAGTAGCAAAGGCAGCGCGCATGCGCGGCATCCGGGTGGCAAGTCTGGTTATGGAAGCTGGGGATGCTGAGCATGCGTGCTGCCTTTGCTCTACAATATATATATATATATATATATATATATATATATATATATATATATATATATATATATATATATATATATATATATATATATATATACACATATATATACATATTTATGTCCTATATATGTATATTGTTTATAACATATGCACCTTTATATTCTATATATTCAAATATCTTACCTATAATAGACTTGTTATAATATAATAATATAACATAATATAATTTATATTAGACAGCATATTATTATTATTATGACGATTACTATTCTGATACTTGCACTACTATCATTATTATCACTACTTTTACACTTTTTTTTTTTACATTCTTTAACATTTATTGAAGAGTGTGTTTCCTTCATTTCTCTGTTTCTGACTTTTTACTGAGTCTGTTCGGAGCGCTGTACGTGTGATTATGTGCATCACTGCTGTGTTGTTGTTTATGGAAAAACAATTTCCCAGAGGTACCAACCAAAGATTTGAATAAAGTCAATCTGAATCTGGTTCTTTGTGTTCTAAAGGGTGAAGATTTTACTAATTTATTTGATTATTTTAAAATAAAGACTTTGGGAACAATAAAACAAATAAAGGAAATATTGAGTTTGGTTTACTTTTTTACAAAAAGTATTGAAAAGTATCAGAATACAACCTGGTATTATGGAAAGAGGAACTTGGTGTGGTGACAACGCGAACGTGATCCGGGTCTTTCCGTACTCACATGGCCCGCATGTCGTTCTCGGGCAGCAGGGGGATCTCCAGCACCTTGGTGTTGTTGTGCAGGGCCTCGTGGCTCGGCGTGGACACCGTCTTGCCCGTGATGCGGTGGACCTGGTAGAAGGCGTGGGGCCTCAGCAGCCTGTCGTCAGCGGTGCCGATGAACAGCTGCAGGGTCAGAGGCTCGTTCTCCATGTAGCCGTGGAGCTGAGGAGACAGGTCATGTTTTCAGTCAAAGATCCTGCCGTTTTTAACCGTTTCATCTCCCTGCAGGGTCTGCGTACAGTAGCTGAATCTCAGGGCCGTAAAAACCACCTACAGCAGCTTTGTGATTTGTGAGCTCGCCTCGTGAGGCAGTGTTTCAGTCCGGAGCAGCTCCTGCTCTGGTGTTTATCAGCAAAATGATCCTACATGACAAAGCTGGAGGTGGGACAGATGTGCAGCATCCGAGCGCTTGTAAGCGGCTCGCAGACGTCCGTACGTGTTGCGTGACAGACGCCTCCTGCAGGGATGACCTCACCCAGACTGCAGGGAGCAGGCATGATGCCCAAACTCGCAGGATGAAACCTGAGAGCGGTGGCAACCTCCACACATCTGACTTATGTGTGTTATCTGTACAGTAAAGCAGAGGAATCCCAGCTTCATACCCAGAATACCACAATCAAGCTGAAGTCGACTGAGAACAGGGCTTTCTAAAATAAACTTAAGAATATTTATAGCAGCGAGACAACCGATGCTTGCAAAGAACGTAAAGTTGTCATCGTGTGTCGTTTGTTTAGGAGCTGTATTGTACTCTTGGTTGCTCCGGGGCTGCGTTTTGTCCACACAGATCATAAACTCTGGATAACGTTTTTATGATCAGACTAAATGATCATCCTTGAAAATCACGTTTTTTGTGTTTAATCCTCAATAATAAAAAAAACCCTGCATGTTTGAAAAAAAAAAAAAACACTCTTTGGTTAGTTTTATTGTCAAAACCCATCTTTATTATCAGTCTAATGATGGGTTTAAATTGGGGATGTTTGATATTGACTTTTCTACCAATATCTGATAGACCAATATTTTCAAACTCCTTAAATTCCAATATCAACCAATACCGATCTCTGCAGACAGCCGTGAGGTTGTGTCTCTCATATTCTGAGAGATACTGTACGACTATATTCTGCTCCAAGAGCAAAAATCCCAAAATCTCCAGCCAGACGAGTTCATTTTGGACATCTGGCTGCCAGATATCAGATACTAGCAGGTATTAGCCAACATGTGGCTAAATCTAATGTTTCTGACAACTTGGTAACTTAACCAACAACTTAAAACTAGACATGCACTATATTGCCAAAAGTATTCGCTCACCTGCCTTCACTCACATAAGAGCTTAAGTGACATCCCTTTCCTAATCGATAGGGTTCAATCTGACATTGGTCCACCTTTGCAGCACAAAGTTGGGAGCATGGAATTGTCCAGAATGTCTTGGTATGCTGAAGCATTCAGAGTTCCTTTCACTGGAACTAAGGGGCCAAGCCCAGCTCCTGAAAAACACCCCCACACCATAATCCCCCCTCCACCAAACTTTACATTTGGCACAATGCAGTCAGACAAGTACCGTTGTCCTGGCAACCGCCAAACCCAGACTCCTCCATCAGATTTCCAGATGGAGAAGCGTGATTGGTCCTCCAGAGAACGCTTCCTCTGCTCTAGAGTCCAGTGGTGGCTGCTTTCCACCACTGCATCCACGCTTTGCACTTGGTGATGTATGGATGGATGCAGCTGGTCGCCATGGAAACCCATTCCATGAAGCTCTCTGTCACTGATCTAACAGCCACATGAAGTTTGGAGGTCTGAAGTGATTGACTCTGTAGACAGTTGTTCACCTCTTCACACTATGCGCTTCAGCATCCACTGACCCGCTCCGTCAGTTTACGAGGCCTGATTCAGTCCAGGGAATAACAACTAGTTCTCAGCTAAATTTTACTGGCAGCTAGAAGCTACTAGTCGCCCGATTCGGTCCAGTGAATGACCATTAGCCCTCAGCTAACTTTTACCCGGCTAGAAGCTACTAGTCGCCCGATTCGGTCCAGTGAACGACCATTAGCCCTCAGCTAACTTTTACCAGAAGCTAGAAGCCGTTAGATGCCTGGTTTGGTCCAGGGAACAACCACTAGTCCTCAGCTAACTTTTGCCAGCAACTAGGAGCTACTAGTCGCCCGGTTTGGTCAGGGAACAACAACTAGCCCTCTGATAACTTTTACCGGCAACTAGAAGCTACGGTCCGGTTTGGTCCAGGGAACAACAACTAGCCCTTAGCTAACTTTTACCGGCAAATAGAAGCTGCTAGTTGCCCGGTTGAGTCCAGGGAACAACCATTAGCCCTCAGCTATCTTTTGCCAGCAACTAGAAGCTGCTACTGTAGTTACCCAGTTTGGTCCAGGGAATGACAACTAGTCCTCAAATAACTTTTACCGGCAACTACAAGCTACTAGCTGCCCGGTTCAGTCCAGGAAACGACCACTAAGCCCTCAGCTAACTTTTACCAGCAGCTAGAAGCTACTAGTCGCCCGATTCGGTCCAGTGAATGACCATTTGCCCTCAGCTAACTTTTACCAGCAACTGGAAGCCACTAGTTACCTGATTTAATCCAGGAAACAATAACAAGCCCTTAGCTAACTTTTACCAGCAGCTAGAAGCTACCGGTCGCCCGGTTCGGCCCAGGGAATGACAACTAGCCCTCTGATAACTTTTACCGGCAACTAGAAGCTACGGGTCGTCCGGTTTGGTCCAGGGAACAACAACTAGCCCTTAGCTAACTTTTACAGGCAAATAGAAGCTACTAGTTGTCCGGTTGAATCCAGGGAACAACCATTAGCCCTCAGCTATCTTTTGCCAGCAACTAGAAGCTACTACTGTAGTTACCCAGTTTGGTCCAGGGAATGACAACTAGTCCTCAGGTCACTTTTTCCAGCAACTACAAGCTACTAGCTGCCCGGTTCAGTCCAGGAAACGACCACTAAGCCCTCAGCTAACTTCTACCAGCAGCTAGATGCTACTAGTTACCCGGTTCGGTCTGGAGAACGACCTCCAGCCAGCCTTGTCCCTTTGTTTGAGGCCAGCTACGTATAAAATATGCCAATCACTGAGTCATTTAGTACCAGCAGCAGATTTATCCAACCCCCCCATCTCATGTCCTGGATCCAGGAGTCCAAATAAACAACCTTTCTTAAAGTTAGGCTGTGAAAACTGGAACCAAACACTGAGGAACAGAGCAGCAGTACAGAGTTTTTGGATCAATGTGTGATGCAGGAGTTGTGACTGATTGGGACTTCTCCGCCACCCTTCAGCTGGCTGTTATTTTACTTCAGTGTTTCCATTTGTGGTACACTTAACAACCCGGGCTGGTTCAGCACATGACTCACGACAAGCTTGTTTCTAAAAGAGGAAAGGTGGCGACGGTCTGCGCCCGAACTGCAGATGAGGGAAAAGTTTCAGAGCTGCAGTCGGCTGAGTGAGCCGCGAGGTAGCGATGGACGATACCAAAATGTTTCCTGTCTATACCAGACCAGCAGTTTATGGTGCTTTTTGATCAATATTGATACCAACACTTTTTGTTCCTTAAAACAAAATCACATGATTGTGCAGTTTGCATTAGTATCTTGAATGCATTGCAATATTAAAACTTGAGAACAGAAGTACTGGAAAGAAATACTGTTGAAACAGTAATAAATTATATTAATGAGTGAATTAAACAAAAATAAGATTAAAACTTCTCTCAATGATCAAATAAGGTTAAGATTGTTAACATTTATTTAGTAGAAAATGTTCAAATATAAAATGTAATAATAATATTATAAATTTACCAAAACATAATGTGCGATAACCTGCATTAAATTACTGAAATATACCAAAACATCATCATCATCACTAACAGCAGCATCAACATGACATCTGATAGGCTACCACCATCATGTGATACAGAAGCTAGAATCTGATAGGCTACCACCATCATGTGACACAGAAGCTAGAATCTGATAGGCTACCACCATCATGTGATACGGAAGCTAGTATCTGATGGGCTACCACCATCATGTGATACGGAAGCTAGTATCTGATAGGCTACCACCATCATGTGACACAGAAGCTAGAATCTGATAGGCTACCATCATCATGTGATACAGAAGCTAGAATCTGATAGGCTACCACCATCATGTGATACAGAAGCTAGAATCTGATAGGCTACCACCATCATGTGACACAGAAGCTAGAATCTGATAGGCTACCACCATCATGTGACACAGAAGCTAGAATCTGATAGGCTACCACCATCATGTGACACAGAAGCTAGAATCTGATAGGCTACCACCATCATGTGACACAGAAGCTAGAATCTGATAGGCTACCACCATCATGTGACACAGAAGCTAGAATCTGATAGGCTACCACCATCATGTGATACAGAAGCTAGAATCTGATAGGCTACCACCATCATGTGACACAGAAGCTAGAATCTGATAGGCTACCACCACCATGTGACACAGAAGCTAGAATCTGATAGGCTACCACCATCATGTGACACAGAAGCTAGAATCTGATAGGCTACCACCATCATGTGACACAGAAGCTAGAATCTGATAGGCTACAACCATCATGTGATACAGAAGCTAGAATCTGATAGGCTACCACCATCATGTGACACAGAAGCTAGAATCTGATAGGCTACCACCATCATGTGATACAGAAGCTAGAATCTGATAGGCTACCACCATCATGTGATACAGAAGCTAGAATCTGATAGGCTACCACCATCATGTGACACAGAAGCTAGAATCTGATAGGCTACCACCATCATGTGACACAGAAGCTAGAATCTGATAGGCTACCACCATCATGTGACACAGAAGCTAGAATCTGATAGGCTACCACCATCATGTGACACAGAAGCTAGAATCTGATAGGCTACCACCATCATGTGATACAGAAGCTAGAATCTGATAGGCTACCACCATCATGTGACGCAGAAGCTAGAATCTGATAGGCTACCACCATCATGTGACACAGAAGCTAGAATCTGATAGGCTACCACCATCATGTGACAGAAGCTAGAATCTGATAGGCTACCGCCATCATGTGAAACAGAAGCTAGAATCTGATAGGCTACCACCATCATGTGACACAGAAGCTAGAATCTGATAGTCTACCACCATCATGTGACACAGAAGCTAGAATCTGATAGGCTACCACCATCATGTGACACGGAAGCTAGAATCTGATAGGCTACCACCATCATGTGGTACAGAAGCTAGAATCTGATAGGCTACCACCATCATGTGACGCAGAAGCTAGAATCTGATAGGCTACCACCATCATGTGACACAGAAGCTAGAATCTGATAGGCTACCACCATCATGTGATACAGAAGCTAGAATCTGATAGGCTACCACCATCATGTGACACAGAAGCTAGAATCTGATAGGCTACCACCATCATGTGACACAGAAGCTAAAATCTGATAGGCTACCACCATCATGTGACACAGAAGCTAGAATCTGATAGGCTACCACCATCATGTGACACAGAAGCTAGAATCTTGCTGCTTTCACATCCTAAAACTCTCAGAAATTGTAAAGAAATTGCTCTTCTTGTATCGGTACAGTGGTATCTCCATTCTCAAAGAAGTATCTCATTCGATATTTTATCTGGCTGGTATCAAAGTATCAACTCCAGGGTATCGGTTCTCCCATCCCTACATCGAGGTTGGATTCTGAAGTGTGTTTTCAGTCTAACACTTGCTGCTGTTAACGGGGGTGTAAAGACATGGTGGGAAATGGTGCTTTTGTTCTCCATCAAGCTAAAGAAAAGTATCAGAAAACTGAATCTGCAGTTTCCTTTTCTTCAGCCAAACACAACTCGCTCCTGTTTGGCAGACCCGTCCAAGTTTTCCTGTTCTCCTCAATTAAATTAAATCAAATTGCCTCCATTTATCAGGCATGGATTAAAGCAGCGTGTAATGTCAGAGTCAAATGTTCTGTTTTCTCTGTGTGGACTTCAAATGTTCCCAATATTATCACTTACAAGCACAATATCAGCTTTTCATGTGGACGGATTGAGCGGTATGAGACGAGCTGGCAGGGTTTTAAGATGAAGAATATGTACACCTCAGCATCCTTGTTAGTGTCAGACGCAGACGTTCATCTCCACTTAATTACAAACCACTCTGGAAAAGAGATGAAACGATCTGTGTGGAAATGTTGAAATAAAGACCGCAGCTTTCACTTACATAATGGGAGCAGAGGAGGCGAGCAGCGCCCACAATGAGAGTGAAAGGCTCAGACTGAGGAGGCGCAACATGTGATTTGGAGGAGGATCCCTGTCAGGGTTAAGAACCCGTGTATTTGTGTAAGGAAATGGGTTGCTGCCTAGCAATGCTGTTTATTCAGGCAGCAGGAAGGAGGGCCACGAAGCACAGTAGCCTCACACTCAAAATCTAATTACTAACAGATTACTGATGATCGGCTTTGGTTATCATCAGAAACAAAGTCTAGACAAACAGAAATATTCAAATCTGATAAAAATCATCTGACTGTTTTCATCCGTATTTCAGGCTCCCGTCTTGAAAAAGACAAACATTTCCTGTTAATTTGAATCATATGTTTCATTAAGAAGCAGCTTTGATTTGTTGAGGCAATTAAATGAGTGTCATGTAAATCCAGCGCTGCTCCACCCTGGCAGCCTGACGCTGGAAATGCTGCCTCCCCCTCCCTCGTTCGCATTATCACCCACGAGAGGAATGCCGAGACTCCAGCTGCACGAGGCGCGAGCAGGATGGAGGACGGCGGGGGCAAAAAACTGGGGACGGGGTTTACGGCGCTCTGAAGGGAGCCGTTCCTTTTAAAGAGCCATTCAAAAGACCAGCGTTCTTATTTTTACTATTCATTTTATTATTCATTCAAAATCAACAGAAACTCCTTTTTATTACGTAAATAATCACTGGTAGCTATTTATTAGGCAAGATTTGGACCAGAATAATTCAAACTTACACACCCCGTCAATATCTACTCGATTGGTGGAAAATATTCTGAATTATTGGCCGTAATTTTCATTAATCTTGTGTTTTTATGATCAGGGTTTTATAAGGTGGCTCCACATCCCCGCGCTTTGAGAGTGAGAATATTTTGGATGTTTAACTCGCCCCCAAATTTTTGTGGCACAACAAAAGCTGAGCTGAGTGCAAGTAACTTCCATGCAAAACATATGTATCTATTTAAAATATGGAGCTATATAGGAGTTTTTTAATGAAAGACAAATACAGAAACACACGAAAAATATTACCAAAAATAGCATAAACTGTATGGGTATAATATATATATATATATACACACACACACAGTGTGTGTGTATATATATATATATATATATATATATATATATATATATATATATATATACATAAATGAATATATCTGTCCTAAATATTGGCCCCAAATATCAGGTTGTATCAGCTCAAGAGAAAATATTTGTATCGATATTGGCCCTAAAAAAGATCTGTATTGGTCATTCCCTAATGAACAGTGCAAATACTTTTGGAAGTCTCAGTATTTGTGAGTTTTCTTTCTGCCCGTAGGTGCGTTCACATGCATGAAGCACGTTGGAGGTCAGACTCCCGTGACGGCACACACGTGTGACGTGAAGGCAACGGCTCTGAACTGAGATTGGATTCTTATCGTTCATCTAAAAGAGCCGTTCAGAAGAATCGATTCGTTCTTGAACGTCACATTTCTGCTTTTCTTCACATGATGCTGCTTAACTACACTTTCTGCAGAAATCTGAGTTCGATCAGCGCCAAGAAAGACTCATGACTCAGAAATAATGACATTTAAATCTAGAAACAAACTGCAGTCGACAAGCAGATGATGGAGCCTGACTTCATGCAGATGTGGCGAGACTTCAGAGGCGTGCTTCGGTCTGCTGCGGGCCGGGTGTGGTCGGGCTTTGAGAAAGAACAGAAAACAGTTGCTTCAACGGTGCTGGACGAGGAGGAAAAGAAGAACCCTGCAGACTTCCAGAATAAACCAGGGTTTGAGTCAGAGGGGGACGAGCAGACGCTGCCCGGACCATGTAATCAGGAAGTCGGGGAGATGGAGCTGCCTGGCTGAGGCTCTCCATCACCGCCTGCCAGAAACGTGTGCGGTTAACTGCCGCCGCCTCCGCAGGACGCGATGATGTCAGCCGCGCACACAGGAACTTTCCTAAACAAAGGGAAGTCTGTGTGGTTGGGCGGTAGCTGGCAGAGGGAGCCGGGGGGGGGACACACACTCCCCGCCTCAGCTGAGGTGAACCCGGACCCCTGTCATTAAATCATTAGCACCTTCTCAGGACTAAAACATGAGCCGTGAGCAGACGTGAGGCTGAAGCTGCGACGCGCTGAACTCCAGATGTTTAATTCATCAGCAGCAGCAGATGTCTGACCTTTCACCCCAACGCTGCCAGATTTACCGCTAGTTACATCACACTGAAAGAAAAACCCCCGACCTCTGTGTTCTCTGGAGAGAGGGACGATATTATCGGCCGATATCAGCGTTAAAATGTGATATTGGAAAATACCGGAATTGTTTTTTTTCAGACCGGTACTCATACCAACAGAACGGATCTCGCGAGATCTCGTGGTTTCATTTAGGGATGTAACGATTACCGGTAAAATGATTAACTGTGACAAAATTCCCAACGATTAGGAATACCGTTTCAAATCTTAATTACCGTTAAAACCGTGACTGATAACTGCACTTTGAAAAACTGTTTGAAAACCCCCCTTTAAAAAGGACAAAGTAGACATCTAGACCCATTCTAGATGTTTTTACTGATACTGGGGGGTGATTTCAATAATCCCAAGATTACAATGATAACCATGATCATTTTAGTCACAATGACCGTGACATGATATTTCCATATCGTTATATCTCGATTTTGTTCCACTACAAAATCTCATGAGATCTCTTCCATTAGCACCGGTCCAGCATTGAGTATCATTATCGGCAGATATCGGCATTAATACTAACAAAATCTTACAAGATCTTGTTGTTCCATTACAAAATCTTGGAAAGTCTTATTAAAATGGCTAAAATGTGATTTTTTTCCAATTTACACTGCAAATGCGAATGTTCTGAATAGAGACGACCGATATTGTCAGCCATATCGATAGTATAAACTGATATCAGCATTAAAATATGATATTGGAAAGCATATTTTCTAGGGCTGGAAAAATATCGATGCACTAAAATATCGCGATATTTTCATACGCAGGTTTCATATTGATATCAAAAAACGCGATATTAATCTATTTTGCCAACAAAATCTCGCGAGATTTCATCGCTCTCTAACAAAATCTCGCACAAAAACCCATGAGATTACGTAACAGAATGATGAAATCTCGAGGGATTTCGTTAGTAAAATAGATCAATACCGCGTTTTTAAATATCAATATGTCAGCATATGCAAATATCGTGATATTTCAGTGTATCGATGTTGTTTCCAAGCCCTAATATTTTCACACCGCTACTTTTATGAATGAAATTTCACGAGATCTTGTTCTTCCGTTATGTAATCTCACAATATTTTGTTCCCTTGGCACCGGTCCATCATGTCTAAAAGTCCCTGTTATCCTGGAAGAACTTCATTTCCCAGCATTCCTTTCAGAGTCATGTGACTACGGTGCAGCTGCTGCTACTACAGACCGACTTACTTTGAAGCTGCTTATAATATTTCTGGTTTTAAGTTGTTAGAAACATTACTCCCATTAAAGAAAGCTGGTACAGCAGTTTTAAAGTTCAAAAAGTTCTCACTTTACACACTTTGTTTTGTCCATTCAGGGACACCGTAGTAAAAATGTTAGCACAAAATGGCAACCTTCATGAACGTGGACCCCCTGCAAGTAGATATAAATGACTCCTAAGAAAATAAACATATAACAGCTATTCTAGTAAAGTGACTACACATCAATAGAAGCCCAGTTTTGAATTATATATTATAATTTTCTGCCACTGAACCTTGATTTTTTTTACACACTGCACCTTTAAAGGGTAAATAAACATGATAGATTTCTTGCAAAGCAGCATCGCTCCATAAAAGAAATCATCCACCAAACTCATTTACCAACTAGAACCAGATGCAGGACGAAGTTAATTCCTCCAGCAGGACAGAACAAAAAAGCTGAACAATAAGTTTTTAGCAAACTCAGAAAACTCTGCATGTGATCATCGGCCCTCATCCAGGAGGCCGGAACGACACCCAGCCTCCTCACGTCTGACAACCTGAGGGGACCAGATGGGTTTAGAACAAAAACATCTGCTCATGTCCACGTCTGTCTCCCTTCAGCTCGACCGGCACATCGGCTGTGGTTAAAGCTCATGACTAAGCTCTTACTGGCCACGCTGCTTCACTTCGTAAGTGTCTGCTCTGCTCTCCAGAACGCAGTGGAAAAGTCTGAGTCACCTCGTCTGGACGGGAACCGAAGGAACGGCAGCGTCTCTTTGCAGACCGCTGGTATTCCATTCACAGATGTGACATCTCTGAATAACATCACAGGTCATGAAGCTAAAAAACACCAGGCGAGAAGTGACGAGGTGGAGAGCAGGCGTGAAAGTGAGCCTGATGGCTGCAGCAGACACGGATTAAACCTGAAAACCTGCCGTCAGCATCAGAACCTTTAATCCCAGTCAGCATCAGGGCCTTTAATCCCAGTCAGCATCAGAACCTTTAATCCCAGTCAGCATCAGAACCTTTAATCCCAGTCAGCATCAAAACCTTTAATCCCAGTCAGCATCAGAACCTTTAATCCCAGTCAGCATCAAAACCTTTAATCCCAGTCAGCATCAGAACCTTTAATCCCAGTCAGCATCAGAACCTTTAATACCAGTCAACATCCAGAACTTTTAATCCCAGTCAGCATCAGAACCTTTAATCCCAGTAAGCATCTAGAACCTTTAATCCAAGTCAGCATCAGAACCTTTAATCCCAGTCAGCATCAGAACCTTTAATCCAAGTCAGCATCAGAACCTTTAATCCAAGTCAGCATCAGAACCTTTAATCCCAGTCATAATCTAGAACCTTTAATCCCAGTCAGCATCAGAACCTTTAATCCCAGTCAGCATCTAGAACAGGGGTGCCCAAGTCCGGTCCTCGAGAGCTACTATCCCATAGCATTTCTTAGAACATACCCTCTCCAACACACCTGAATCAAATTGCTAATTCCCTCAAGCACATATCATTCAGCTCTGCAGAGGCTGATAACGAGCCATTCATTTGAATCAGGTGTGTTGGAGAAGGGATGCAACCAAAATGTTCAGGATAGTAGCTCTCGAGGACTGGACTTGGGCACCCTGATCTAGAACCTTTAATCCCAGTCATAATCTAGAACCTTTAATCCCAGTCAGCATCAGAACCTTTAATCCCAGTCAGCATCTAGAACCTTTAATCCAAGTCAGCATCAGGGCCTTTAATCCAAGTTAGCATCAGAACCTTTAATCCCAGTCAGCATCAGAACCTTTAATCCCAGTAAGCATCTAGAACCTTTAATCCAAGTCAGCATCAGAACCTTTAATCCCAGTCAGCATCAGAACCTTTAATCCAAGTCAGCATCAGAACCTTTAATCCCAGTCATAATCTAGAACCTTTAATCCTAGTCAGCATCAGAAATTTAATCCCAGTCAGCATCTAGAACCTTTAATCCCAGTCATAATCTAGAACCTTTAATCCCAGTCAGCATCAGAACCTTTAATCCCAGTCAGCATCAGAACCTTTAATCCCAGTCAGCATCAGGGCCTTTAATCCCAGTCAGGATTCAGAACCTTTAATCCCAGTCAGCATCAGAACCTTTAATCTCAGTCAACATTCAGAACTTTTAATCCCAGTCAGCATCTAGAACCTTTAATCTCAGTCATAATCTAGAGCCTTTAATCCCAGTCAGCATCTAGAACCTTAAATCTCAGTCATAATCTAGAACCTTTAATCCCAGTCAGCATCAGAACCTTTAATCCCAGTCAGCATCTAGAACCTTTAATCCCAGTCATAATCTAGAACCTTTAATCCCAGTCAGCATCAGAACCTTTAATCCCAGTCAGCATCAGAACCTTTAATCCCAGTCAGCATCTAGAACCTTTAATCCCAGTCAGCATCAGAACCTTTAATCCCAGTCAGCATCTAGAACCTTTAATCCAAGTCAGCATCAGGGCCTTTAATCCAAGTCAGCATCAGAACCTTTAATCCCAGTCAGCATCAGAACCTTTAATCCCAGTAAGCATCTAGAACCTTTAATCCAAGTCAGCATCAGAACCTTTAATCCCAGTCAGCATCAGAACCTTTAATCCAAGTCAGCATCAGAACCTTTAATCCAAGTCAGCATCAGAACCTTTAATCCCAGTCATAATCTTGAACCTTTAATCCCAGTCAGCATCAGAACCTTTAATCCCAGTCAGCATCTAGAACCTTTAATCCCAGTCATAATCTAGAACCTTTAATCCCAGTCAGCATCAGAACCTTTAATCCCAGTCAGCATCTAGAACCTTTAATCCCAGTCATAATCTAGAACCTTTAATCCTAGTCAGCATCAGAAATTTAATCCCAGTCAGCATCTAGAACCTTTAATCCCAGTCATAATCTAGAACCTTTAATCCCAGTCAGCATCAGAACCTTTAATCCCAGTCAGCATCAGAACCTTTAATCCCAGTCAGCATCAGGGCCTTTAATCCCAGTCAGGATTCAGAACCTTTAATCCCAGTCAGCATCAGAACCTTTAATCTCAGTCAACATTCAGAACTTTTAATCCCAGTCAGCATCTAGAACCTTTAATCTCAGTCATAATCTAGAGCCTTTAATCCCAGTCAGCATCTAGAACCTTTAATCCCAGTCATAATCTAGAACCTTTAATCCCAGTCAGCATCAGAACCTTTAATCCCAGTCAGCATCTAGAACCTTTAATCCCAGTCATAATCTAGAACCTTTAATCCCAGTCAGCATCTAGAACCTTCAATCTCAGTCAGCATCAGAACCTTTAATCCCAGTCAGCATCTAGAACCTTTAATCCCAGTCAGCATCAGAACCTTTAATCCCAGTCAGCATCTAGAACCTTTAATCCCAGTCATAATCTAGAACCTTTAATCCCAGTCAGCATCAGAACCTTTAATCCCAGTCAGCATCTAGAACCTTTAATCCCAGTCATAATCTAGAACCTTTAATCCCAGTCAGCATCAGAACCTTTAATCCCAATCAGCATCTAGAACCTTTAATACCAGTCATAATCTAGAACCTTTAATCCCAGTCAGCATCAGAACCTTTAATCCCAGTCAGCATCTAGAACCTTTAATCCCAGTCATAATCTAGAACCTTTAATCCCAGTCAGCATCAGAACCTTTAATCCCAATCAGCATCTAGAACCTTTAATCCCAGTCATAATCTAGAACCTTTAATCCCAGTCAGCATCAGAACCTTTAATCCCAATCAGCATCTAGAACCTTTAATCCCAGTCATAATCTAGAACCTTTAATCCTAGTCTGCATCAGAGCCTTTAATCCCAATCAGAATCTAGAACCTTTAATCCAAGTTATAATGTAGAACTTTAATCCCAGTCAGCATCAGAAATTTAATCCCAGTCAGCATCTAGAACCTTTAATCCCACTCAGTATCAGAACCTTTAATCCCAGTCAGCATGTAGAACCTTTAATCCCAGTCATAATCTAGAACCTTTAATCCAAGTCAGCATCAGAACCTTTAATCCCAGTCAGCATCAGAACCTTTAATCCCAGTCATAATCTAGAACCTTTAATCCCAGTCAGCATCAGAACCTTTAATCCCAGTCAGCATCAGAACCTTTAATCTCAGTCAACATTCAGAACTTTTAATCCCAGTCAGCATCTAGAACCTTTAATCTCAGTCATAATCTAGAGCCTTTAATCCCAGTCAGCATCTAGAACCTTAAATCTCAGTCATAATCTAGAACCTTTAATCCCAGTCAGCATCAGAACCTTTAATCCCAGTCAGTATCAGCACCTTTAATCCCAGTCAGAATCTAGAACCTTTAATCCCAGTCAGCATCAGAACCTTTAAACCAATCATAATCTAGAACCTTTAATCCCAGTTAGCATCTAGAACCTTAAATCTCAGTCATAATCTAGAACCTTTAATCCCAGTCAGCATCAGAACCTTTAATCCCAGTCAGCATCAGAACCTTCAATCCCAGTCAGCATTAGAACCTATAATCCCAGTCAGCATCAGAACCTTTAATCCCAGTCAGCATCATAACCTTTAATCCCAGTCAGCATCAGAACCTTTAATCCCAGTCAGCATCAGAACCTTTATTCCCAGTCAGCATCTAGAACCTTAAATCCCAGTCAGCATCAGAACCTTTAATCCCAGTCAGCATCTAGAACCTTAAATCCCAGTCAGTATCTAGAACCTTTAGTCTCAGTCAGCATCTAGAACCTTTAATCCCAGTCAGCATCTAGAACCTTTAATCCAAGTCAGCATCTAGAACCTTTAATCCCAGTCAGCATCTAGAACCTTTAATCCAAGTCAGCATCTAGAACCTTTAATCCCAGTCATAATCTAGAACCTTTAATCCAAGTTATAATGTAGAACTTTAATCCCAGTCAGCATCAGAAATTTAATCCCAGTCAGCATCTAGAACCTTTAATCCCACTCAGTATCAGAACCTTTAATCCCAGTCAGCATGTAGAACCTTTAATCCCAGTCATAATCTAGAACCTTTAATCCCAGTCAGCATCTAGAACCTTTAATCCCAGTCAGCATCAGAACCTTTAATCCCAGTCAGCATCAGAACCTTTAATCCCAGTCAGCATCAGGGCCTTTAATCCCAGTCAGGATTCAGAACCTTTAATCCCAGTCAGCATCAGAACCTTTAATCTCAGTCAACATTCAGAACTTTTAATCCCAGTCAGCATCTAGAACCTTTAATCTCAGTCATAATCTAGAGCCTTTAATCCCAGTCAGCATCTAGAACCTTAAATCTCAGTCATAATCTAGAACCTTTAATCCCAGTCAGCATCTAGAACCTTTAATCCCAGTCAGTATCAGCACCTTTAATCCCAGTCAGAATCAGAACCTTTAATCCCAGTCAGCATCCAGAACCTTTAATCCCAGTCAGCATCAGAACCTTTAAACCAATCATAATCTAGAACCTTTAATCCCAGTTAGCATCTAGAACCTTAAATCTCAGTCATAATCTAGAACCTTTAATCCCAGTCAGCATCAGAACCTTTAATCCCAGTCAGCATCAGAACCTTCAATCCCAGTCAGCATCAGAACCTATAATCCCAGTCAGTATCAGAACCTTTAATCCCAGTCAGAATCAGAACCTTTAATCCCAGTCAGCATCAGAACCTTTAATCCCAGTCAGCATCAGAACCTTCAATCCCAGTCAGCATCAGAACCTATAGTCCCAGTCAGTATCAGAACCTTTAATCCCAGTCATAATCTAGAACCTTTAATCTCAGTCAGCATCTAGAACCTTTAATCCCAGTCATAATCTAGAACCTTTAATCCCAGTCAGCATCCAGAACATTCAATAAAGGTTCTAGATGCTGATCATTATTCTATCATGATGATGATAGAAAAGATGGTTCTAGGTTCTCTCCTGACTTTTAAAGGGTTTAAATCTCTCAGGAAGCCAAATATGAGTTCTCAATGGTTGAAAACTTTCTTCTTCATTTCTGGATTATTTAATGTGTGAAAATAAATGAGAGAAAAGGATCATTGCAGATTATTGCTGTAGCAGACCTGAACCACGGGGTGTCCTCCTGCCAGCGCCTTCACCGCTCCCCTGCTGCCCTCCGTCTCATAGTGGGCCCGGTGGTGGGACTTGGGCTGCACCTCGATCTGCAGGCTGTACGGACCCGAGCTGGACGGCAGCTGCCAGTCCAGGGCCGGCAGAGACGGGCTGTCGGAGGCCAGAACATGTTGGACATGTCAGCTCAGCATGCAGGGAGGGGGGGGCTTATTTTAGAGGCTCTTATCGAGGTAGAATGTGCAGAATGTGAAGCGTGTGATGAGCCAGAGCTGCTGATGGAGCTCACAGAGACACAAAGATCCACCTGAACTGGATCCATGACTCAAGTGTAGTGATGCACGATAACAACCAACACGATTACTGATAAATTTCTTCTTCTTATGGCTGATACTGATATTTAAGCTGAAAATGATGCAATATTCTTGCAAAATACTTGCAGTATTTTCCGGAGACATAATGATGTTGCACAGTGGGCGTGACCACAGATTAAAAAAAGAACAAATCTGTAGGTTCGACACCAAACAGCTTCTGTAATATAACAGTTAAAGGGGAAGTTCATCTTTTTTCAACCTGAACCTTATTTCTCGGGGTTTATATGTGCATTAACTCATGGGTAAAATTTCTGTGTCATACGGAGGAGGATTAGGACCACTGAAGAAACAAAAACTTCGAAGAAAAAAAGTCAAGAACATTAAAAAAAAAAAAAAAAAAAAAATCAGGAAATTTTCTTTTTTCAATTTCTGAAAGTCTGAATTATAACTTAAATCTAAGGTTGATCTTTAATGAGCTTTTTGGGAAATTGGAGAAAAAAATCCTAAAAAAAAAGTAAATGTTCTGGGAAAAAAGTCAGAATTCTGACTTTTTTTGGAAAGTTTCTATATATATATATATATTAAATTATACATATTAGTATAGAAGGTTGCTAGTTCGATTCCCGTCTGGGGAGGGGGTTCGAACAATCCCTACAGCTCTTTCCTGTGTGGCGTTTGCATGTTTGCATGCATACATGGGTTCTCTCCGGGTTCTCCGGCTTCCTCCCACCATCCAAAGACATGCATGTTAGGTTAACTGATCAACCATTGATCACAATGGTTGTCTGTCTCTCTGTGTTGGTCCTGCGACAGACTGACGACCTGTCCAGGTGTTCCTGCCTCTCACCTGATAATAGCTGGGATAGACTCCAGAAACCCCACGAACTGGATAAGCGGTACAGAACATGACTATTATTATTATAATACTATATATATATATATATATCAGAGGTTGCGCTAGACTTTTTCGTTGTCCGTCATTTTGACTGACAGGGACATAAAATTCCAGTCATAATCTATTTCTTACCCGTCACTTTAATCAAAATATATACATATAATGACGACATATTCGGTAGCATTTTTCCATTAAATGTTTGGTTGCTCAGTTGGTGCTGAAGACTGATTACTTTTTTGTCCCTTATCTTCCACTGCATCATTCTTCCTTTTTCACCTCTTTTGTCAACACTATCGTCATTATTGGGCTTTTTGAAGAAGCTTCGGACACTCAGCTGCCATGACATTTTTCCGAGTGAACCCAACAGGCCCATGCATCAAGAGAGACAATATGCTAACTCGCCATCTAGTGGTCAGGAGTGTAAATTGCAATCTGTCAAAAAGACTGACGGCCTTCAGATCTTTCTGTCACCGTTTAAAAAAAACGGTTAATGACGGAAAATATTCGGTTAACGCGACCCCTGATATATATATATATATATATGTGTGTGTGTGTGTGTATAATATTCACTCTTTATTCTTCTTTATAATATATTTTTTCATGATTGCTGCAAATATTTGCTAAATAAATAAATCAAATCAACTCAGCAGATGGAAAGTAGCCTTTTTAGCTAAATCTGGCATATTTAGAAGTTTGTCTTTGTTTTTATGAGCTCTGTCCGTATGAAATAAACAAATAAATTAAAAAAATATCGGCCGATATCAGGTCAATATTGGGCCACTATAAATTTTCGGTTTTAAAGCGGATACTGGGACATGGTGACACCTGGCGGATAATATGGCGCGTCGCTCGTGCTCACCTGACGTACTGCTTGGGCTTGGACCAGGAGTACGGGTGCTGCGGCACGTCCAGGAAGCCGCCGCAGTAGCTCTCCTTCTTCAGGCTCAGGCGGTTGGCGGGATGCTCGTCCTGACAGAGCTCCCCCGACCCCGGCTCCTCCCCCCCGGGCTCCACCTTCAGGCTGACGGTGGGGCTGTGCTCCAGGCTGGTTTTCCGGGCCTTCACGGGGATCCCCTCCCCGAGGTCGGTCACCCCGTCCGTGGTCAGGGCGTTGATGGCGGCCAGGATGGCGGAGTTGGTGTACTGGTTGGTGTTGGGCAGCCAGCTCTCCTCTGTGATGCTGAGGCGGGGGGAGGTCTGGGGGGGACGGGCCGGGGGAGTGGGTGGGGGAGTAGGGGAAGTGTTTGTGTGACGCCCCGCCGCCGTTAAAGCTGTACTTCCTCTTTGCTCCACATGGGGAGTTGGGCCGGGAGCCGCGGGGGCCCATCCAGGTGTCATCGCTGATGCTGGTGCGAGGGGAGGTGGAGGGGGAGTGGCGGGGGGAGCCGCCAGGGGCGCTGCCCTCACCGGGAAGGGCGAGGGTGGAGCCCTTGGGGGACACGGAGGGGGACTGCCAGGGGGAGTTCTGGGGGGAGTTGTCGTAGTTGTAGGAGAAGCCGGACTCGTAGGAGGCGTCGGAGAGGCCGCTGCGGGACGACACGCTGCTGGCCGGGCTCAGGCAGGTGGGGTCGCGGTAGCCGTCGGCGCTGGGGAGGCACAGCGTCACGATGGAGTTCACCCGCTTGGCCACGGGGACGCCGCTCTCCTCCACCTCGTCCTCCGGAAACTGACCGTACGCCGTGATCTCGATGCGGGGGCTCTCCAGGGTCGGAGCCCCGTTGGGGCGGACGCTCGAGGATGAGAAGAAGCCGGCCGCTCGCATGTCGTCCGGGGGGTCGAAGCCGTGCGGCTCGGACACAGACACGGATATGGTGGGGCTGGAGTGGAGGCTGTGGTACTGGGAGGGCAGGCAGGGGGGGCCCAGGGGCAGCGACAGGCTGACGTTGGGCGTGTAGCCGTACGCATCTGAGAGACAACACATGGAGTTTGTTACCATGGTAATCAGACACACTCAGGTCGTGTTTCTGGTCTGATCCTGGAATGTGAGATTACTACAGAAGTATCAGAATCAAGATACGTGTTACTGTGTCAGAGTAAATTCACCTGGAACACAGCAGAACGTGTAAATGTTAATTGTAGTGAAGTAGTTAACATGTACATGTATCTCCTTCTGAAAGAAAACCACATTACTGTCAGCGGAAACCGGAGAATAGCGGCCCAACTCATCAAGGAATTAGTGAAGTAAAAACACGAGTCAAGTAAAATTAGGGGAGTATTAAAAATTAGTCATTTTTAAAATGAGCAAAGTATTATTATTATTATCATTATTAAAGTATTATTAGTATTGAAAAAGTATCCTGATTTGATTGAGTGCTAGGAATTAGTAAAGTTATCTAAGGATGAGTAAAGTAAACCAAGGGACGACTTAAGTACCCTAGGACATCCTGTCACTATGCTTCTGATTAATCATGCGCCCTGGCTACTTGGTCACAGGGGTCCCTTTGGCCGACTGTGAGGGCGTGAGACTTTCACCCGGGAGTCTGTGGGATCGAATCCCACCCAGGCCCTCATTGTGTACCTTGCCACATTCTGAATTAGCAAAGTAATCCTACGAATGAGTAAAGTAGAAATTAGTCCTAGGAATGAGTAAAGAAATCCTAGGAACAAGTAAAGTATCCTAGGAATGAGTAAAGAAATCCTAGGAACAAGTAAAGTATCCTAGGAATGAGTAAAGTAGATCTAGGGACGATTACAGTAGAAAGTAGTCCCAGGAATGAGTAAAGTAATCCTAGGAACGATTTAAGTATCCTAGGAATGAATAACATAGATCTAGGGACAATTAAAGTAGAAAGTAATCCCAGGAATGAGTAAAGTAAACCTAGGATTGAGAAAGTAGTCTTAGGTATGAGTAAAGTAATCCTAGGAACGGGTTAAGTAATCCTAGGAATGAGTGAAGTCATCCTAGGAACGTGTAAAGTAATCCTAGTAACGAGTTAACTATCCAAAGAATGATTAAAGTAATCCTAAGAATGAGTAAAGTAATCCTAGGAATGAGAAAGCAGTTCTAGGGATGAGTAAAGTTATCCTAGGATGAGTAAAGTAATCCTAGGAACGAGTAAGGTATCAAAGGAATGATTTAAGTAATCCTAGAAATGAGAAAGTAGTTCTAGGAATGAAAGAGCCTAGGAATGATTAAAGTAACCCTAGTAATGAGTTAAGTATCCTAGGAATGAGTAAACTAATCCTAGGAATGAGAAAGTAGTCCTAAGAATGATTAAAGTAGTCCTAGGAATGAGAACGTAGTCCTAAGAATGAGTAAAGTAATCCCCGGAATAAGTAAAGTATCCTAGAAATGAGTAAAGCAAACCTAGGAATTAGTTCAGTATCCTAGGAATGAGTAATCCTAGGAAGGAGTAAAGTTATCCTAGGAATGAGAAAGTAGTCCTAGGAATAAGTTAAGTAATCCTAGGAATGAGTAAAGTAATCCTAGGAATGAGTAAAGTAATCCTAGTAATGAGAAAGTAGTCCTAGGAATAAGTTAAGTAATCCTAGGAATGAGTAAAAGTAATCCTAGTAATGAGTAAAGTAATCCTAGTAATGAGAAAGTAGTCCTAGGAATAAGTTAAGTAATCCTAGGAATGAGTAAAGTAATCCTAGGAATGAGTAAAGTAATCCTAGTAATGAGAAAGTAGTCCTAGGAATAAGTTAAGTAATCCTAGGAATGAGTAAAGTAATCCTATGAATGAGAAAGTAGTCCTAGGAATGAGTAAAGTAATCCTAGTAATGAGTAAAGTAATCCTCGGAATGAGAAAGTAGTCCTAGGAATGAGTAAAGTAATAATAATAGTCCTAGGACCGTTGAACATGGTTCCTGATTGGCTGCCAGACTTTCTGACCCTGTGATGTCAGACGTCTGTAACCAGCAGATTCTCAGCTGTCATGGAGACATGATGATGATGATGATGATGAAGCTGCTCTCATGCTTTCCGTACATCCCTGTATCACTGTTGGGCTCTGAACTGTGTTTGGTTTAGATGGGAGTCTTTCAGCTGAGTCCCCCCCCCCCCCTCTCCCGTCTGACTGGGATCCCCGCGCACACTGACGTAAGCGATAGAAACCATCTGAAAGGTTCAAACTGTTCAGAATCAGACGGACAGACGGACGGAGCCAAAAACAACCGCAGCCTGGACAGAAACTACAGGTAGTTTAACCTCCGCACACATTTATTCCCGCTGACGCGCGCGGGGCCCGTAAACTCTGACGTAAAAACACAGTCATGCTGCTGTTCGCTGGTTTCATGTTCTGCGGGGGGGGGGCTGGGGGGAGCCGGGCGACCGTAACCACAGCGGGCGCGAGCTGCTGCAGACACATGCAGTCTCCACAGCTCCTGTCTGCTGTAAATTAGAGAGAATTAGGGGCCCCCACCATAAGGACGATGACGTCAGCAAGGTTCCCCATGACTCTGTAATAAAAGAAAACGATGCCGCGTTTAAACTGCAGCTCTGGAACCGGACTAAGTTAGGAGTGTGTGCGTGTGTGTGCGTGCGTGTGTGTGTGTGTGTGTGTGTGTGTGTGTGTGTGGGGGGGGGGGGGGCTGAATCATTCACAGTGAAAACACGCATGTCAGCCATTAACAAGTTCAATTTGGACTATTTTGGTCACACTTGTTAGTCACAACCGAACCACGCCCACCCCGCTCCAAATCAGCAGGGAGGGGCGCGCGACCACGGCTCTGGGTCCGCCCCCCCCCCACTCCCCACTGGTGGAGCTCCAGACAAGCTGGAGAAGTGGAGCTGAGTGTAAAACCTCCCTGCGGGGGGAGAAAGTCAAACTCTGAGAAGTTGGAGGAAAAAGCTGAAACTCACCTTCTTCTGCGGATTTCATCTCCTCAGAACAAAACCAAAACACACGAAGAAGAAAAAGAAACCCTCGAGCTCAGACTGTGGGCGAGGATTCCTTCTCCATATATCCCCAGCTGCTGCGCGCGCGCCTCCCCGTCCCGTCACCGCTGCTCGGACCTGGAGGAAGACCGGGACCGAGCGGGTCCTGGATCAGTTTTCAGAACTTTGTTAGGGGGGGGATCCTGGCTCCGCGAGCTCGCTGTGACGCACTGCTCCGGCGCACTGAGATCTGGTGCGCTTTTAAACCCGGGGATCACCCCGGCGGACACGCGCCGCCCTCCGCGCAATGACGCATCCGCGTGTCCGCACACCTCAAGCAGAGGCAGCCAATCAGGAAGCCTGGAGGCTCCGCGAGACAAGTCCGCCTCGCAGCGGGAGAGCTGGCTGAGGTCGGGGTCCCCGCGGAGCGACGAACTGCTTCATCATCATCATCATCATCATCATGAGCCTGGACAGCTTTGATCTGCCGTTTCCGTCTACGTCATCTACAGTATCTGTCCATCATCCTGCTGCGGGAAAAACTGCACAAAAATACCGATTTATGCGCAAACAAATGCGCAGAGCAGCAGAGACCAGGAGGCCAGCAGGGTATAACTGCCCCCCCCCCCCAAACACCCATTCTGAAAGATGCCTCCATAAAAAGTCAAACTTTCACATTAGCAGTATTATTTATTTCCAAAGTAAATTCTCACCCTCAGACATCAGTTCAGTTTATTACAACACAAACTAACATTTCAAAAACTACGGCAGAATATTGGGGCCACATAAATTAAAAAATAAAAAATACATAAAAATTACAGGCTTCAGAAGAGAATGGTAATATTACGACAAAAAAGAAGTCATTTTACAGGAATTAAGTCAAATTTGCGAGAAAATGTAATTTATGAAAAAATTGTAAATTCACAAGAATAAAGTCAGAACTTTATTTACAAATAAAGTTTTACATTTACAAGAATGAAGTTGTACATTTATAATAAAGTAAGAAAATTACGAGAAAATGTAATTTATGAAAAAAAATCATAAGTTCACAAAGTCATAAATTTAGAAGAAAAGTTGTAAATTTCCAAGAATAAAGTTGTAAACTTATGACTTAATTATCAAATTTACAAGAATAAAGTCATAAATTTATGAGAATAAAACCTTCATTTACAACTTTATTCATAAATTTAATAAAGTCATAAATTCATCAGAATAAAGCAATAAATTTATTCGAAAATGTAATTTAAGAAAATAAAATACATTTACACAGTCCCAAATTTACAAGTCATAAATTTGAGAACAAATTTGCAAATTTAAACTTGAGAATAAACTCTTAATTTACAACTTTATTCATAAATTTACATTTTTATTCTTGTAAATTTAAGAATGAAGTTGTAAATTTGTTAGAATAAAGTTGTACATTTACCAGAATAAAGTTGTACATTTATGACTTTATTCATGTAAATTTAGAACGAATTTGTTAATTTCCAAGGATTAAGTAAGAAATGTATAACTTTATTACTTAAATCATAAGTTTACAACTTTATTTTACAACTTTATTACAACTTTTTACAACTTTAGTCTCATAAATTTACAAGAATCAAGTTGTAAATTTACAAGGATAAAGTCGTAAATGTATGAGAATAAAGTAATACATTTATGAAAAAGCAATTTATGAAAATAAAATCATAAATTTACAAACAAAGTCCTAGATTTACATGAATGAAGTTATAAATTTCTGACTTAATTCGTAAATTTACAAGAATGGAGTCATAAATTTATGAGAAGAGAGTCTTAGTTTCCAACTTTACTCATAAATTTACAACTTTATTCTTTTAAATTACAAGAATGAAGTTGTATATTTACAAGAATAAAGTCATAATTTTATGAGAATAAAGTAATAAATTTATGAGAAAACGTAATTTATGAAAATAAAATAAAATTTATTAACACAAAGTCCTAAATTTACAAGAAAAGTTGTAAATTTACAAAAGGTTTATCTGAATGGCAGCTTGTCCAGTACCAGAAGTTTGGAGTAAGAGTTCCGCAGGGCAGCTGCTTAGGACCTTTACTTTTCTCAATTTTTACTTATGATTTAGCCTGGGCTACAAAAAGTGCCAGAACTCTCTTCTATGCAGATGATACCACTTTGTACTACGCTGCACCGTCATGCAGTGTATTAGATCAGGTTTTGAGCAGAGAACTGACTGTTGTCCATGTCTGGGTGGTATGTGCACAGGCTATCCACAAGCCCAAAGCTTTATTTAAATTTTGGGACTTGACGGTTCAACAAGTTGAAAGTGCCAAACTCGGTGTGATGGTGGACTGTTCTCTGTCTTGGTCCCAACACATTATTATACTGTTAAGGATATAACAGTCAAAAAGTGAAGGATATTTGCCTGTTTGTATGATGTCAGAATGAATCTAAAGTCCACTTCAACATTTCCAGGTGAACTAATAGGGGATTATCACGCTTACCGGAACTTCCCGGTATTTGGGCACTTCCTCTTCCGGGCCATGTTAACAACAGCCGTTCCTGCTCTGTTATACTGTTTAAATCGGATAAACTCCAAACATACTTAAGTTTTCATTCCAGACTGAAGTGATACTGGATCAAAAGCTGGATCAAAGCGATCGATTTGCCGCGGTGAAGGGCCGAACTTTATAATAAAACACACGTTTGTTTGTCCCCGGTGGGGCACAACACCGGCACTTCACAGCATGCTAGCATTAGCCAGCTAGCGTTTACTGACGTGCTTAACATTGTGCGTCTTAAAACACACAAACATCTGAAAATCGGGTCTGTACCTCCCCGTTTCCAGTGGAACAACTGGGGACTGCCAAGAAAGGAGACGCTTTCAGATGCTTGTGTGTTTTCAGCCGCACAAAGTTAGGCACGTTATCAAGCTGGCTAATGCTAACCTGCTAACAATAGTCCGCCAGCTACTACTCTGTTAAACTTTGTAAATCGGATAAACGCCAATGCCAAGTTTTCATTCCAGACTGAAGTGATGCTAAGGAAGAAGTGGATCAAAACGACCGATTCGCCGCGGTGAAGGACCGAACTTTATAATAAAACGACACACGTTTGTTTGTAGCCGGCAGACTGCGCAGTCGTGTTAGCAGGCTAGCATTAGCCAGCTCGATAACGTGCCTAACTTTGTGTGGCTGAAAACATTTTTGGAAATGTTGTATTTGTGGCTGTTTCTTTTTACTGTATGTTTTTCATTTGGAGCTCAGGAAGACGAGCTGCTCGCCATGGCAACAGCTCAGGGGATCCTAAATAAAATGAGAAATTAGAAGAGCTGGTAAAAAATAACATTGGAAAGACTAAAGAAATGACAGAAAGCTTAAGTTCTTCCAGGAAAAGCAAACAAACAAACAAACAGCCATTTAACGACGACTCGTCTGGACTCCTGAGCTGCGGGTGCACCAGGCTGAGCCGATTGGCCCCCCCTCCGGGGACGGACGGAGCCTTCGTGTGACCATCGTCATCACAGACAGAGGGACCGGCTGCAGCCTCTCCAAAGATAGCTGCATGCACGAGGAGACGGTGCTCGGCCACGGCAGAGCGGCGGATGGAAAACTCCAGCGCGGATGTGAGTCCGGCGTGTCGGATGACTGCTGCAGGACGGGATTTCAGATCACGGCGGCGGATAATTACAGGAGGAACGGGAACAGTCTGCCTGCCTGTGCAACAACTCAGGAAACCCCGTTAGAGATCAGAGGGATTCCAATGTTTCAGCTCCGTGTTCTGGCACGTCGCACCTGCACCGTGCACGGGGTGCAGACCTATGTTATTATAGTTAACTAAAACTAACAAAAAAACGAAAAATAAAGGTGAAAAAACATTTCAGTTAACTGAAATAAAAATAAAAACGACAGTTTTTAACAAAACGATAACTAACTGAAACTGTATCATGTCTTTACAAAACTAACTAAAACTAAAATTATTGCAGAAACATCCTTAGTTTTAGTCTTTGTAAATTAATATAATACATCAGCTTTTTGGGCTGATTTAAAATCTATTTCTATTTAACCTTTTTACTTTGCTCTACTGGTTTTACTCCAAGTGACTTTCTGATGATTTTGAATGTTACACCAGACAAACACCTATAATTTACTGAAAAGAAAACCCCCCAAAATTAAAACTAACACTGAAACTAATAAAAACTAAACGAAAACTAAACATTTTCCAAAAATAGAAACTAATAAAAACTAGCAAATCTGCTCAAAAAACTAACTAAAACTAACTAAATTGAAAAACAAAAATTCAAAACGAAATAAAAACTGAAACTAATTAAAAATCCACAACTATTATAACCTTGGTGCAGACAGCCAGGGTGGGGGGGGTGAGAGTAGCATGAACATGTTCACAGATAATATTCATGGCTCTGGTGATGGCAGAGAAGATTTCATGTTTAGTTGCTTAAATAAATCAGAGGACCCATCATTGGACGATATCGGTATATCAGATTATCAGATATCGGTAAAAAAAACAGCCGTTAAAAAAGCATCAGGTGGATTTGGCTGGAAGTTAAGTTAAGTGATTGGCTGGAGGCGTGGCGTGCCCCCCACCGCTGGGAAGTCATCTCCTGCATCTGAGGGGGTGGGGTAGGGGGGGGGGACGTCCGCTAGTGAAACCCAATCTCCGTGTTTCATCACGGGGACGCAGCCTCACTCCTTCCTTTGACCTCATGGAAATCTGTCTTTGGGACGGTGGGGCTGAAGTGGGGAGGGGGCAGTCTGGGGGGGGGGGGGGGGGGGGGGGGTACCACTCCACAGCTATGTGTAACTGAAACGTGTGCTGCAGTAAACACTTCCACCCGTCTGCAGGTAATAAATAGCGGAGCTGCTGATTGACTCGTGGACTCGTACGTCAGCGAGCTGCCGGGGTCGCCATGGCAACACGCCACCTCAGACTGGACAGACCCAGAACCACAACTGCAGGCCAATCACAGAGGATCCAAGGTTCCACACAAACAGTTCAGGGAAAACAACAACAAAAGCAAACACAACAACAGCAAAACAAAACAAACAACTGAACAGAAAACAAGGTTCACGACCTCCAAGGTGTCTGAAGGTTAAACCCAACTTCATTATCAGCATGTACACGTGTATGTACGCACATATGTACACGTGTACGTATGCATATATGTACACGTGTATGTACGCATATATGTACACGTGTATGTACGCACATATGTACACGTGTATGTACACACATATGTACACGTGTATGTACGCATATATGTACACGTGTATGTACGCATTTATATGTACACGTGTATGTACGCACATATGTACACGTGTACGTATGCATATATGTACACGTGTATGTACGCACATATGTACACATGTATGTACGCACATATGTACACATATATGTACACATGTATGTACGCACATATGTACACGTGTATGTACGCACATATGTACACATATATGTACACAATGTATGTACGCACATATGTACACGTGTATGTACGCACATATGTACACGTGTATGTACGCATATATGTACACGTGTATGTACGCACATATGTACACGTGTACGTATGCATATATGTACACGTGTATGTACGCACATATGTACACATGTATGTACGCACATATGTACACACATATGTACACATGTATGTACACACATATGTACACATGTATGTACACACATATGTACACATATATGTATGCATATATGTACACATGCAAGTACACATAGATACACGTGTATGTACGCATGCATGTACACATGTATGAACGCACATATGTACACGTGTACGTATGCATATATGTACGTGTATGTACGCACATATGTACACGTGTATGTACGCACATATGTACATGTATATGTACACATGTATGTACGCAGATATGTACTCATATGTAGGCATGTAAGTACACATCTATGTACTCATGTATATTCACATATATGTACATTTGTATGTAAACACGTATGTACGCATGTCCGTGGGCATGTAAGTATGTATTTATGTACTCATGTATATGAGCAAGGCAAGTTTATTTGTATAGCATATTTCATGTACTGGAAAATGTAAAGTACTTTACACATGTATATACACATGTAAGTACACATGTATATACACATGTAAGTACACATGTACACATGTATATACACATGTAAGTACGCATGCATGTACACATGTATATACACATGTAAGTACGCATGCATGTACACATGTATATACACATGTACGTACGCATGCATGTACACATGTATATACACATGTAAGTATGCATGCATGTACACATGTATATACACATGTAAGTACACATGTACACATGTATATACACATGTAAGTACACATGTACACATGCATGTACACATGTATATACACATGTAAGTACGCATGCATGTACACATGTATATACACATGTAAGTACACATGTACACATGCATGTACACATGTATATACACATGTAAGTACGCATGCATGTACACATGTATATACACATGTAAGTACGCATGTACACATGTATATACACATGTAAGTACACATGTACACATGTATATACACATGTAAGTACGCATGCATGTACACATGTATATACACATGTAAGTACGCATGTACACATGTATATACACATGTAAGTACACATGTACACATGTATAGACCAGAGGTTGCGCTAGACTTTTTCGTTGTCCGTCATTTTGACTGACAGGGTCATAAAATTCCAGTCATAATCTATTTCTTACCCGTCACTTTAATAAAATATATACATATAATAATGACATATTCGGTAGCATTTTTCCATTAAATGCTTGGTTGCTCAGTTGGTGCCGAAGACTGATTACTTTTTTGTCCCTCATCTTCCACTGCATCAGTCTTCCTTTTTTCACCTCTTTTGTCAACACTATCTTCATTTTTTGAAGAAGCTTCGGACACTCAGCTGCTGTGACATTTTTCCGAGTGAACCCAACAGGCCATGCATCAAGAGAGACAATATGCTAACTCGCCATCTAGTGGTCAGGAGTGTAAATTGCAATCTGTCAAAATGACTGACGGCCTTCAGATTTTTCTGTCACCGTTTAAAAAAAACGGTCAATGACGGAAAATATTCGGTTAACGCGACCCCTGGTATATACACATGTAAGTACGCATGTACACATGTATATATATCCTGACCGATGGCTCTGAGTGGAAGGTTTGTCCAGTTTTTATGGGTTTTGGTCCCAACACTTGGTGTTTCTGTGCTGCGTTCTGATTGGCTGCTGAGCGGCATCATCAGATGTAATCAGATGAAGATCTGCTGTCTGACAGGAGTGCAGCCCCCCCCCCCCCAGCAGATTTTCTTTCCACAGCTCAGAGCCTGAAAACGCGGCGGTTGAGCTGGGGCCCGAGCCGGGGGCGCGCGCCCAGAAACGCCGCTGCTGCTGAATCACCTGCTTGTTTTGGAAAAATCATCTGATGAAAACTGTGACTGACCGTCTTTGTGCCCCCCCCCCCCCCCCTGCAGCTTTATTAACTGTTTCTTGATGTGAAATAATAAAACATAAAAAACTGTCTGCTTCTGGGGGACGTGGAGTGATCTGGCGTGAACACCAGCAGAGTGGTGAAGTATGACATCACCAGCTGCTGATGTCATCGACCAGTCTGCAAACTTCTGCCTGTCCTCACCTTTAAATTCCTCCCCTGTTCTCCGTGGGGAGTCACGCTCCGTCCAGACTTCCCGGCTCCCATCAATGTTCTCCTTTTTTCCCTCGGCCACTGTGACGGAATCCCCGGCTCTGTTTCCTGTTGTGGGGGCCCGTTGCCTGGTTACGGGCGTGGGAGGAGTCCTCGGGGCCCGGGGAGGTTGGTTTTCAGCCTCTAACGGTCCCCGAGCCCGCGTGGGGGTCAGGATCAACAGCTCCCCCAGGCCAGCGGCGCGTCACCGTCGCGGCTGCGCGGCCTCGTTTACGTGAAGGAAGAATGTGTGTGTGTGTGTGTGTGTGTGTGGGGGGGGGGGGGGGGGGGCTGCTCCGCAAAGAGGCACCAGGAAGCTCGTGGTCTGCGAGAAAGAGAAAATCATTTATGACCTCATTTCAAAACAGCTGAGTCTGTAAAATAAAAATAGATCTGAGTGATTTCCAAATATCAACATATTTTATTCCCCGTAGAAAAAAAAAACACCATCATGCAACACAGAAGCTGGTCGGGCTGGAAAAATGAAATGAAATGAAAAATACTTTATTCATCCCAGAAGGGAAATTCAGGATTGTAAAAGCTCACTTTTTTTTTTTTTTAAATAAACAAAAAAGTCAGTTAGTCTTGTTCTTTAGGGTGATGGTTGCTGGCAGGAATGAATTCCTGTATCTCTCCGTCCTACAGCGAACTTGACGAAGCCTCCCACTGAACACACTCTGTTGATTCTTCACCGTGTTGTGGAGAGGATGGGAAGTGTCCTCCATCATCTTCATCAGCTTGTGCAGCATTCTTTTTTGAACGATCAGCTCCAGCGGCTCCAGAGTTCTCCCCAGCACAGAACCAGCTTTCTTGATCAGCTTGTTTAGTTTCTTCAAGTCTCTGGTTCTGGTCCTGGTTCTGGTTCTGGTTCTGATGCTGCTGCCCCAGCAGATGCTGCAAAGCTAATTGCACTTTCCACAACAGACTTGTAGAAGATCTGCAACATCTTGGTGCAGACGTTGAATGATCTCAGCTTCCTTAAGAAGAAGAGTCTGCTCTGACCTTTCTTGTAGATGTAGTCACAGTTGCATTTCCAGTCAAGTCTGTTGTCCAGCTGAACTCCAGGTATTTGTAGTTCTCCACCACCTCCACCTCCTCTTCCAGGATGTAGACAGGACTATGCTGCTTATTCTTGCTCCTCCTGAAGTCAACAATCATCTCTTTAGTCTTGCTGGTATTTAAGATGAGCTGATTGTTACCATTTCACAAACTGACTGACCAGTTCCCTGTACTCGGCTTCTTGTCCATCACTAATACACCCCACAACAGCAGAGTCATCAGAATATTTCTGCAGATGACAGGACTCAGAGTTGTACTGGAAGTCTGAGGTGTACAGTGTAAAGAGGAATGGTGAGAGTACAGTTCCTTGTGGTGCTCCAGTGCTGCTGACCACCATCTCAGACACACAACCTTTCAGTCTCACAAACTGTGGTCTGTTTGTGAGGTAGTCGTAAATCCAGGTGGTTGTGGAGGATCCACCTGGAAGTTATGGAGCTTCTCACATAGCAAAGCAGCTGAATAGTATTAAATGCACTTGAAAAATCAAAGAACATGACCCTCAAAGTGCTGCCTGACTGGTCCAGATGAGAGTGGGCTCTCTGAAGCAGGAAGATGATGGCGTCTTCAACCCCAAGCCCATTACGATATGCGAACTGTAATGGGTCCTGAAAGGTGTTCACTTGCTTGTTGAGGTGAGCCAGTAAGAGTCTCTCCAGGACTTTCATGATGTGAGATGTCAGAGCAACTGGTCTGTAGTCATCTGGTTCTGGTTCTGGTCTGTAGTCATTTGGTTCTGGTCCTGGTTCTGGTCTGTAGTCATTTGGTCCTGGTCCTGGTTCTGGTTCTGGTCTGTAGTCATTTGGTTCTGGTCCTGGTTCTGGTCTGTAGTCATTTGGTCCTGGTCCTGGTTCTGGTTCTGGTCTGTAGTCATCTGGTTCTGGTCCTGGTTCTGGTCTGTAGTCATTTGGTCCTGGTCCTGGTTCTGGTTCTGGTCTGTAGTCATTTGGTTCTGGTCCTGGTTGTGGTTCTGGTCTGTAGTCATTTGGTTCTGGTCCTGGTTCTGGTTCTGGTCTGTAGTCATTTGGTTCTGGTCCTGGTTCTGGTCTGTAGTCATTTGGTTCAGCTGGTTGTGGTTTTTAGGGACAGGAACAAGACAGGATGTTTTCCTGTATAGTATAGATACATTGAAATATAATATATAATATGCCCATATCATATAAATATTTAAAAACGCTGTTTGATCGATTTTACAAACGAAATCTGGCAAGGTTTCATCAATCTGTTACAAAGTCTCGCAGGGTTTTTTAAAAATCTAAAAACAATGAAATCTGTCATGTGATACGGAAGCTAGAATCTGATAGGCTACCACCATCATGTGACAGAGAAGCTAGAATCTGATAGGCTACCACCATCATGTGATACAGAAGCTAGAATCTGATAGGCTACCACCATCATGTGACAGAGAAGCTAAAATCTGATAGGCTACCGCCATCATGTGATACAGAAGCTAGAATCTGATAGGCTACCACCATCATGTGACAGAGAAGCTAAAATCTGATAGGCTACCGCCATCATGTGATACAGAAGCTAGAATCTGATAGGCTACCACCATCATGTGATACAGAAGCTAGAATCTGATAGGCTACCACCATCATGTGATACAGAAGCTATCTGATAGGCTACCGCCGTCATGTGACACAGAAGCTAGAATCTGATAGGCTACCACCATCATGTGATACAGAAGCTAGAATCTGATAGGCTACCACCATCATGTGATACAGAAGCTAGAATCTGATAGGCTACCACCATCATGTGATACAGAAGCTAGAATCTGATAGGCTACCACCATCATGTGACAGAGAAGCTAAAATCTGATAGGCTACCGCCATCATGTGATACAGAAGCTAGAATCTGATAGGCTACCACCATCATGTGATACAGAAGCTAGAATCTGATAGGCTACCACCATCATGTGATACAGAAGCTATCTGATAGGCTACCGCCGTCATGTGACACAGAAGCTAGAATCTGATAGGCTACCACCATCATGTGATACAGAAGCTAGAATCTGATAGGCTACCACCATCATGTGATACAGAAGCTAGAATCTGATAGGCTACCACCATCATGTGATACAGAAGCTATCTGATAGGCTACCGCCGTCATGTGACACAGAAGCTAGAATCTGATAGGCTACCACCATCATGTGATACAGAAGCTATCTGATAGGCTACCGCCGTCATGTGACACAGAAGCTAGAATCTGATAGGCTACCACCATCATGTGATACAGAAGCTAGAATCTGATAGGCTACCACCATCATGTGATACAGAAGCTATCTGATAGGCTACCGCCGTCATGTGACACAGAAGCTAGAATCTGATAGGCTACCGCCATCATGTGACACAGAAGCTAGAATCTGATAGGCTACCGCCATCATGTGACACAGAAGCTAGAATCTGATAGGCTACCACCATCATGTGATACAGAAGCTAGAATATGATAGGGTACCACCATCCTGTGATACAGAAGCTAGAATCTGATAGGCTACCACCATCATGTGATACAGAAGCTAGAATCTGATAGGCTACCACCATCATGTGATACAGAAGCTAGAATCTGATAGGCTACCACCATCCTGTGATACAGAAGCTAGAATCTGATAGGCTACCACCATCATGTGATACAGAAGCTAGAATCTGATAGGCTACCACCATCATGTGATACAGAAGCTAGAATCTGATAGGCTACCACCATCATGTGATACAGAAGCTAGAATCTGATAGGCTACCACCATCATGTGATACAGAAGCTAGAATCTGATAGGCTACCACCATCATGTGATACAGAAGCTAGAATCTGATAGGCTACCACCATCATGTGACACAGAAGCTAGAATCTGATAGGCTACCACCATCATGTGATACAGAAGCTAGAATCTGATAGGCTACCACCATCATGTGACACAGAAGCTAGAATCTGATAGGCTACCACCATCATGTGACCGGCTGCTTTCACATCATTTTAATGTCTATAACTGTCAAAAGTGGAAGAAGCTGCATGTTTTGTATCAGTGGTATCTCCATACTCAAAAAAATATCAAATACAATATTTTGTTTGGGTGGTATTGAAGTATCGACTCCAGTATCGGTATTTCCGTCCCTGTTTGATAATTGGGTGTGTCATGAACTTCTGGCTGAGCCGCCGTCTCCACCAGGTCACTGTTGAAAAGAGATTTCTAACTTTCTAACTTTTATCAGGTTAAACGAAGGAATAAACATTATTGTGATCCTGATCTTGTCTGACGGATGCATTAATAATTAAACGTTGGGATGTTTGGAATCAACTCCTCGGAGAGGAAGAGCCTCCTCTTCCTCGTCGAGCCCATCCGATTATCACCAAGAGTAACTTTATCTCTGCTGGTTTCTCCTTAATTGGAACAGGGTGCTGAGGGTTGTACATCCAGCTCAGACGGAGGGAATATGGCTTAGCTGCTCCGTAACAAGATAGCATAATGGCATAATAGCAGCTCTGCCCTCCAGCATATAAAAAAAGCTGAAAAATTGTTTTAAAAAAAGAAGAAAAAAGCCAGCTAACAAGAGAAATGCTCCCTGCATCTGACATTTCTGCTGCGTAAGTGTTTGGTCTCCCACTTCTGTGCTGGATCAAATTGAGTTTGGACCAGAAGTGTTTTGCATCCTGCACGGCCTCAAATTCACTTATACAGTCATTTTTCATGACAATTTGTTGAACTGGAGACAAAACATTAGCTCAGGAAACCCCATTCTCACAGCGTAACAGCTCCCATAATGAAATCTGGTCCAGCTGTTTCAGCGCTGAAAGGCTGAGAGCTTCAGCGTCTCGTCGCTGAACGTCCGCCACATTTCAGAGGCTGAAAACACAGTTAGGATGCACGTGAAAACAGAGTTAGGATGCACGCTACACAAATAAACCCAAACATGATCAGGTCCTGATGGTGGTCTGCAAACGTGACAAAAACGAACTTCTGTTTTCATTAACACAGAGTATTACGGTCACATTTTAAAAATTTATTCTTAAAAAAACACTGAGGTCAAAACCTCTTTCATAAGGATGACCTGGCCAAGAAACAGCAGCACGTCAGAATAAAGAAAACAGACGAATGCCAAAATCAAAAATGTAAAAAAAAAAAAAAAAATTAAATGTTAAACATCAAAAAATTCTTAACAGATTGAGCATAAAGTTGCATAATTGAGGGGGAAAAAAAATCGTAATTTTACATGAATAAAGTGGTAAATATGCAAGAATTAAGCCATAAATTAACAAAAATAGTCATTCATTTATGATAATACAGTTGTTAATTCATGAGTCGAGAATAGTCATAAATTTACAAGAATAAATTCATAAATTTATGAGAATAAAATATTAAATTTATGGAAATAAAGTTGGAAATTTTAGAGAAAGTTGAAAATTTACAAGAGTAAAGTTGTAAATTTAAGAGAACAGTCACATATTTTCCAAAATAGTCATAAATTTACGAGAATATAGTCATTAATTCACAAGAACAGTCGTAAATTTACAACAATTGTCAAATTTCCCAAATAGTCATAAATTTAGGAGAAAGTTTTGATTTTATGATAGTTAAGTAATTTTATAAGAATCAAGTGGTAATTATTCTAGTACAGGTACTACCCAAAAATTAGATTATTCTGAAAAAGTTCTCGTATTTCTGTAATTCATCTTAAAAGGTGCAATTTACATATTGTGTCGACAAATAATATGCAAATCAATATATTTCAAGCTTTTATTTGTTTGGATGTTGCTGATTAGAAGTTGCAGCTTAAGAAAACCTCAAATTTAAAAACTAATAAAATGAGAATATTATGAAAAGCTCCAGTATTGTAGGTTCAGTGTCACATTCTAATCAGGTCAGTAATCCAAACACCTCCATAAGTACCCTGAGCCTTTAAAAAGTCTCTGTGTTGGTTTAGAAGAATTCACAATCATGGGGAAGATGCTGATCTGACAGTTGTGCAGAAAACCATCATTGACTCCCTGCACAAGGTGGAAAGACACAAAAAGTGATAGAAAAGAAGCTGGATGTTCTCAGAGTGTCTCAAAGCACATTAATGGACAGTTAAGTGTAAGAAAACGGTGTAGAAGCCGGAGGGCTGACAGCAGCCTGGAGAAGATGGTCAGTGTTAAGTTCCCCAGTCTGTGATGACCTGGGGTCCATGTCAGCTGCTGGTGTTGGTCCTCTGAGCTTCATCAAGTCCAGCATCAATGCAGCCGTCTACCATAGACTGTATATAATTACTGGACGTAGCTTCCGGTCTCTTCTGAATAGAGAAATGTGAAGCCAGGTGGGCGTGTCTTACCGTCGCCATCTTGCCGTGTCACGTACGTCGTCACTCCAGGAAAATCCTAAAATGGGCACAGCGCGGCCGCGGGACAAATGATTGACAGCTGACGTACTGTGGGCTAAACGCTAACTGAGCTAACACGAAACTAAGAGGAGCTAACAAAGATAAGCCCCCTAAGCGGCATGGTTAAGGTAAGACATGCTTAGACTTGCAATTCGCTGACTAAACACCGCCGTTGTGCGACTCTGTAACAAACTGAGACCTTATTAAGAGCAAAGAAGGAGCTAACTAGGAGCCTCCGGTCGGCAGGCGGAGCTTCCGGTCTGCCGCATGTCAATCATAAGGACACGCCCTTAATTATGTGTAATTTGAAGAATAAATAACATCTAAACGAATGAGTTATAAAAAAATTCACCCCCTCACAGTTGACATGAAGGTAAACGTGACCTAATAAACCTAAAATGATTTTTTGAACCAGGCTGTAAACCTGTTTATTTCTGCTGTGAAGTCGGCGTTTTTAACATGGGAGTCTATGGGGATTTTTCTATGGGGCTCTTGGAGCCAGCCCCTAGCGGATGAAGGGAGGATTACACTATTTGCAACAAGGAAGCGAGCTTCACTGTTCTGAGGCGGAGTTTGCCCCTTGCCGTCTACCAGGACATTTTGGAGACCTTCATGCTTGCTTCAGTGGACCAGCTGTATGGGGATGCAGACTTCATCTTCCAGCAGGACTTGGTACCTGCCCACACTGCCAAAACTACAAAATCCTGCTTCAACAACCATGGATCACCATGCTGGATTGGCCCGCAAACCCACCTGACCTGAACCCCTTTGAAAACATGTGGGACATCGTCAGAGAAAGCTGAACGGGAAGAGAGCAAACAATAAAGAAGAGCTCAAGGCTGTGATGGAAGCATGTTGGTCTCCATAACAGCTGAGATATGCCACAAGCTGCTAGCATCCATGCCGCGGTGGGTTAAAGCTGGTAGCATCCATGCCACGCCAGGTTAAAGCTGCTAGCATCCATGCCACGCCGGGTTAAAGCTGGTAGCATCCATGCCACGCCAGGTTAAAGCTGCTAGCATCCGTGCCACGCCGGGTTAAAGCTGGTAGCATCCATGCCACGCCGGGTTAAAGCTGGTAGCATCCATGCCACGCCAGGTTAAAGCTGCTAGCATCCATGCCACGCCGGGTTAAAGCTGGTAGCATCCATGCCACGCCGGGTTAAAGCTGGTAGCATCCATGCCACGCCGGGTTAAAGCTGGTAGCATCCATGCCACGCCGGGTTAAAGCTGGTAGCATCGATGCCACGGTGGGTTAAAGCTGGTAGCATCGATGCCACGCCGGGTTAAAGCTGGTAGCATCCATGCCACGCCGGGTTAAAGCTGGTAGCATCGATGCCACGGTGGGTTAAAGCTGGTAGCATCCATGCCATGCCGGGTTAAAGCTGCTAGCATCCATGCCACGCGGGGTTAAAGCTGCTAGCACCCATGCCACGGTGGGTTAAAGCTGGTAGCATCTATGCCACGGTGGGTTAAAGCTGGTAGCATCTATGCCACGGTGGGTCAAAGCTGGTAGCATCGATACCACGCCGGGTTAAAGCTGGTAGCATCCATGCCACGGTGGGTCAAAGCTGGTAGCATCCATGCCACGGTGGGTTAAAGCTGGTAGCATCTATGCCACGGTGGGTCAAAGCTGGTAGCATCGATACCACGCCGGGTTAAAGCTGGTAGCATCCATGCCACGGTGGGTCAAAGCTGGTAGCATCCATGCCACGGTGGGTTAAAGCTGGTAGCATCCATGCCACGGTGGGTTAAAGCTGCTAGCATCCATGCCATGCCGGGTTAAAGCTAGTAGCATCCATGCCACGCTGGGTTAAAGCTGGTAGCATCCATGCCACGGTGGGTTAAAGCTGGTAGCATCCATGCCACGGTGGGTTAAAGCTGCTAGCATCCATGCCATGCCGGGTTAAAGCTAGTAGCATCCATGCCACGCTGGGTTAAAGCTGGTAGCATCCATGCCACGGTGGGTTAAAGCTGGTAGCATCCATGCCACGCCGGGTTAAAGCTGCTAGCATCCATGCCACGCTGGGTTAAAGCTGGTAGCATCGATGCCACGGTGGGTTAAAGCTGGTAGCATCCATGCCACGCCGGGTTAAAGCTGGTAGCATCCATGCCATGGTGGGTTAAAGCTGGTAGCATCCATGCCACGCTGGGTTAAAGCTGGTAGCATCCATGCCACGGTGGGTTAAAGCTGCTAGCATCCATGCCACGCCGGGTTAAAGCTGCTAGCATCCATGCCACGGTGGGTTAAAGCTGCTAGCATCCATGCCACGCTGGGTTAAAGCTGCTAGCATCCATGCCACGCTGGGTTAAAGCTGCTAGCATCCATACCACGGTGGGTTAAAGCTGGTAGCATCCATGCCACTGTGGGTTAAAGCTGGTAGCATCCATGCCACGCCGGGTTAAAGCTGGTAGCATCCATGCCACGCTGGGTTAAAGCTGCTAGCATCCATGCCACTGTGGGTTAAAGCTGGTAGCATCCATGCCACGGTGGGTTAAAGCTGCTAGCATCCATGCCACGGTGGGTTAAAGCTGGTAGCATCAATGCCACGCTGGGTTAAAGCTGCTAGCATCCATGCCACGGTGGGTTAAAGCTGCTAGCATCCATGCCACGGTGGGTTAAAGCTGCTAGCATCCATGCCACGGTGGGTTAAAGCTGCTAGCATCCATGCCATGCCGGGTTAAAGCTAGTAGCATCCATGCCACGCTGGGTTAAAGCTGGTAGCATCGATGCCACGGTGGGTTAAAGCTGGTAGCATCCATGCCACGCCGGGTTAAAGCTGGTAGCATCCATGCCACGCCGGGTTAAAGCTGGTAGCATCCATGCCACGGTGGGTTAAAGCTGGTAGCATCCATGCCATGGTGGGTTAAAGCTGGTAGCATCCATGCCACGCTGGGTTAAAGCTGGTAGCATCCATGCCACGCCAGGTTAAAGCTGCTAGCATCCATGCCACGGTGGGTTAAAGCTGCTAGCATCCATGCCACTGTGGGTTAAAGCTGCTAGCATCCATGCCATGCTGGGTTAAAGCTGCTAGCATCCATGCCACGCTGGGTTAAAGCTGCTAGCATCCATGCCATGCTGGGTTAAAGCTGCTAGCATCCATGCCACGGTGGGTTAAAGCTGGTTGCATCCATGCCACGCTGGGTTAAAGCTGCTAGCATCCATGCCATGCTGGGTTAAAGCTGCTAGCATCCATGCCACGGTGGGTTAAAGCTGCTAGCATCCATGCCACGGTGGGTTAAAGCTGCTAGCATCCATGCCACGGTGGGTTAAAGCTGGTAGCATCCATGCCACGGTGGGTTAAAGCTGCTAGCATCCATGCCACGCCAGGTTAAAGCTGGTAGCATCCATGCCACGGTGGGTTAAAACTGCTAGCATCCATGCCACGGTGGGTTAAAGCTGGTAGCATCCATGCCACGGTGGGTTAAAGCTGCTAGCATCCATGCCACGGTGGGTTAAAGCTGGTAGCATCCATGCCACGCCAGGTTAAAGCTGGTAGCATCCATGCCACGGTGGGTTAAAGCTGCTAGCATCCATGCCACGGTGGGTTAAAGCTGCTAGCATCCATGCCACGCTGGGTTAGAGCTAGTAGCATCCATGCCACGGTGGGTTAAAACTGCTAGCATCCATGCCACGGTGGGTTAAAGCTGCTAGCATCCATGCCACGCTGGGTTAGAGCTGGTAGCATCCATGCCACGGTGGGTTAAAACTGCTAGCATCCATGCCACGGTGGGTTAAAGCTGCTAGCATCCATGCCACGGTGGGTTAAAGCTGGTAGCATCCATGCCACGGTGGGTTAAAGCTGCTAGCATCCATGCCACGCCAGGTTAAAGCTGGTAGCATCCATGCCACGGTGGGTTAAAACTGCTAGCATCCATGCCACGGTGGGTTAAAGCTGGTAGCATCCATGCCACGCCAGGTTAAAGCTGGTAGCATCCATGCCACGGTGGGTTAAAGCTGGTAGCATCCATGCCACGCCAGGTTAAAGCTGGTAGCATCCATGCCACGGTGGGTTAAAGCTGGTAGCATCCATGCCACGGTGGGTTAAAGCTGCTAGCATCCATGCCACGCTGGGTTAGAGCTAGTAGCATCCATGCCACGGTGGGTTAAAACTGCTAGCATCCATGCCACGCCAGGTTAAAGCTGGTAGCATCCATGCCACGGTGGGTTAAAACTGCTAGCATCCATGCCACGGTGGGTTAAAGCTGCTAGCATCCATGCCACGCTGGGTTAGAGCTGGTAGCATCCATGCCACGGTGGGTTAAAGACTCATTCATGCAAAAGGACCAAACCAAGTACTAAGTACAGATGCAAGATTTTACTCCAGGACGACGCATATTTTTTAATTTAAAATCTTATTTATAATTGATTTCATGCAACATTCAATTTTTTTTAAGCTGCAACTTCTAATCAGCAACATCCAAACAAATAAAAGCTTGAAATATATTGATTCAAATATTATTTATCTATACAATATGTAAATGGCACCTTTTAAGTTGAATTACAGAAATACACAAACTCTTTCCGGATATTCTTTTTTGTGGGGGTCGTACCTGTAAGTGGATGAAACAGATGAGAGTAAAACAGGTGCGTTCACGTCCTGCACGGTGAAACTTCTGGAGCCATTGAACAGTTTTCAGGTGAGTTAAAGACGGAGCAGAAAATCTGTCTGAACGGCCGCTCATGCATCCACGGAGAACCGGTTCCAGCCAGTTCTCCTCCACGTCCGTCTGCTTCTTTCTGCAGAACAGATTCATTTTCCTGCAGATTCTTTTCAAAGTCCTGATGCTGATGACGATGTGGTGCTGATGCACAGAGAGACGGAGGTTCATCTTCACCAAACGCTCCATCATCCTCATTTTTACCAACTTTCCTCTTCTACTTTGAAAATATCAAGACTTTATTCTTGTAAATTTACAAGTTTATTCTTATAAAATAACCATTTTCTTGAATTCTGTAAAGATGTTCCTTTTCTTAACGTGGCCCTCAAACTTCATGCTGGTGAAAAGAATCTTTTTGTTGATGTGCGTGTTGCGTTTATGGCCTGAATGTTGAGGATGCATTAGTAAAAACGTGAGAATGTTGAATGTCGTTTATAATGTTGTCAGGTAGAAACCGTGCAGTCATTTCCGGCTGCTTCTCATTGGTCAGTTATTTATATTTTTACTCCGTTTCCTCCAAATGTTTTCGAAAGACCAGATTTTAAAAGATCTTTAAATGTTTCAAGGACTCTTCATGCACAATTCCTGAAGCACTTCATCCTTTTTCTTCATCTAAATCTTGTCGACTAAAGACGTTTTCTTGCTTAAAGCGAGTTCCAGCCATCAGACGGAAATTCGTCATGTAGCAGCATCAGCTAATGCACCTGAAGATGTTTGTATCTCCCCAAAAATACAAAAAACCCTCCGTTTCTGTCCGGAGACGTGTGCGAGGCTCATTCAGGCCGAGCATAAAGAGCATTTCCAACTCTGCGAGCAGGATCTCATGTTTAAGCAGCACTTTGACGTCGCTGGAGGAGCATCTGAGCACTTATCCTCACTCTTAACAGCAAAGTCTTCAACCAACAATCTGAAAATCTTCTTGCAAAACAAGATGAAACGTTTACTTGAAGCTGCAGCATCGGGGTACTTTTAGATTTATGGGACATCAGATGCATCATGATGGGGAACATCACGGTCCTGCAAGCAGCCGGAGACGAGTTTAATTAGACTTATTATCAGGATCACGTTTATATTTAACTCTGCATTTAATTCCAACTTCTCATTTTAACTTTAAATGGAAACTTTAAAACAAAAAACCTCAAACTTTTTCTCTGATTTAAATGTGAGGAAAAAATCCTGCATGAACAGAAAAAAACATCTTAATGAGAGTAAATTGTTCTGTTGGTACAAAAACAAAAGTCACATGAAGATTATCGGGACGATCGGAGCTGCTCACGCGGAGCATGATCGTTGGAAAACACGCTGCAGCAATCTTCCACGGACACAAACACACGGTGGGAAGCTGCAGCGCTGAACTTCTGCAGGAGGATAAAAGCTGCGGCGAACACGCCGAAGCCATCGGACCATCACATTCATCACGGGGTCGCCTCCATCAGCACACGCTTCCTGCTCTGCAGCCGGAACTGATCACACGTGCTCAGAGATGCTGATTACAGCATCGCATCCGTCCTCCTTCCTCATCGTCACTCAGTTACGGCTCCAGCTTGTTGCTTTTCTTTGTTTGATTTTGATACAAAATAAAGTCAGAAAATTTCTCCTCAGAAAGTAAAGCTGCTCGATTATAAAAAAAAACATTATCATGATTATTTTGGTCAATTTTGAAATCACGATTATTCAAATGATCATTTTTTTTGTTACATGTTGCTTTTATTCAGCATTTTTCTGTCAAAAACACTCGATTATTGATAATTAACGCAAAATGTTCTAATTTAAAATTAATAAAGGCTACAAATGTGAACCTAACAGCTGTTTTGCAGTGTAGAAACATTAAATGAAGAAATGAAATATAGAAACATTAAATAAAGCATAAAAATAAATGATCCAAAATAAACTCCAGCTGTTCGGGAATTTCTCCATGTTTGAAGAAGAAAAAAAAGATAATCAAAAAATAAACTGAAGTGCTGAAACATTCCAACTCTAACATGTTTGTTAACGACAAATGCTGCAGGTGGGAACGCTGCAGGAGGGAACGCTGCAGGAGGGAACGCTGCAGGAGGGAACGCTGCAGGTGGGAACGCTGCAGGAGGGAACGCTGCAGGAGGGAACGCTGCAGGTGGGAACGCTGCAGGTGGGAACGCTGCAGGTGGGAACGCTACAGGAGGAACGCTGCAGGTGGGAACGCTGCAGGAGGGAACGCTGCAGGTGGGAACGCTGCAGGAGGGAATGCTGCAGGAGGGAATGCTGCAGGAGGGAACGCTGCAGGTGGGAACGCTGCAGGAGGGAAAGCTGCAGGTGGGAACGCTGCAGGTGGGAACGCTGCAGGAGGGAACGCTGCAGGAGGGAACGCTGCAGGAGGGAATGCTGCAGGTGGGAACGCTGCAGGAGGGAACGCTGCAGGAGGGAACGCTGCAGGAGGGAACGCTGCAGGAGGGAACGCTGCAGGAGGGAACGCTGCAGGAGGGAACGCTGCGGGAGGGAACGCTGCGGGAGGGAACGCTGCGGGAGGGAACGCTGCGGGAGGGAACGCTGCAGGAGGGAAAGCTGCAGGTGGGAACGCTGCAGGAGGGAACGCTGCAGGAGGGAATGCTGCAGGAGGGAACGCTGCAGGAGGGAAAGCTGCAGGAGGGAACGCTGCAGGAGGGAACGCTGCAGGAGGGAACGCTGCGGGAGGGAACGCTGCGGGAGGGAACGCTGCAGGAGGGAACGCTGCAGGAGGGAACGCTGCAGGAGGGAACGCTGCAGGAGGGAACGCTGCAGGTGGGAACGCTGCATCAGGGAACGCTGCAGGTGGGAACGCTGCAGGAGGGAACGCTGCATCAGGGAACGCTGCAGGAGGGAACGCTGAAGGAGGGAACGCTGCATCAGGGAACGCTGAAGGAGGGAACGCTGAAGGAGGGAACGCTGAAGGAGGGAACGCTGCAGGTGGGAACGCTGCGGGAGGGAATGCTGCGGGAGGGAACGCTGCCGCAGGGAAAGCTGCAAGTGGGAACGCTGAAGGAGGGAACGCTGAAGGAGGGAACGCTGCAGGTGGGAACTCTGCAGGTGGGAACGCTGCAGGAGGGAACGCTGCAGGAGGGAACGCTGCAGGAGGGAACGCTGCAGGAGGGAACCTGCGGGAGGGAACGCTGCGGGAGGGAACGCTGCGGGAGGGAACGCTGCGGGGGGAACGCGCGGGAGGGAACGCTGCGGGGGGAACGCTGCGGGGGGAACGCGCAGGAGGGAACCTGCAGGAGGGAACGCTGCAGGAGGGAACGCTGCAGGAGGGAACGCTGCAGGAGGGAACGCTGCAGGAGGGAACGCTGCGGGAGGGAACTCTGCGGGAGGGAACGCTGCGGGAGGGAACGCTGCGGGAGGGAACGCTGCAGGAGGGAACTCTGCAGGAGGGAACCTGCAGGAGGGAACTCTGCAGGAGGGAACGCTGCAGGAGGAACGATGCAGGAGGGAAGCTGCGGGGGGAACGCTGCGGAGGGACGCGCGGGGGCGCGCGGGGGACTCTGCAGGAGGGAACGCTGCGGGAGGGAACGCTGCAGGAGGGAACGCTGCAGGAGGGAACGCTGCAGGAGGGAACGCTGCAGGAGGGAACGCTGCAGGAGGGAACGCTGCGGGAGGGAACGCTGCAGGAGGGAACGCTGCAGGAGGGAACGCTGCAGGAGGGAACGCTGCAGGTGGGAACGCTGCATCAGGGAACGCTGCATCAGGGAACGCTGCAGGTGGGAACGCTGCATCAGGGAACGCTGAAGGAGGGAACGCTGAAGGAGGGAACGCTGAAGGAGGGAACGCTGCAGGTGGGAACGCTGCAGGTGGGAACGCTGCATCAGGGAACGCTGAAGGAGGGAACGCTGAAGGAGGGAACGCTGCGGGAGGGAATGCTGCGGGAGGGAATGCTGCGGGAGGGAACGCTGCCGCAGGGAAAGCTGCAAGTGGGAACGCTGAAGGAGGGAACGCTGCAGGAGGGAACGCTGAAGGAGGGAACGCTGAAGGAGGGAACGCTGAAGGAGGGAACGCTGCAGGTGGGAACGCTGCGGGAGGGAACGCTGCCGCAGGGAAAGCTGCAAGTGGGAACGCTGAAGGAGGGAACGCTGCAGGTGGGAACGCTGCAGGAGGGAACGCTGCAGGAGGGAACGCTACAGAAGGGAACGCTACAGGAGGGAACGCTGCAGGTGGGAACGCTGCAGGAGGGAACGCTGCAGGAGGGAACGCTGCAGGTGGGAACGCTGCAGGAGGGAACGCTGCAGGTGGGAACGCTGCAGGTGGGAACGCTGCAGGAGGGAACGCTGCAGGTGGGAACGCTGCAGGAGGGAACGCTGCAGGTGGGAACGCTGCAGGAGGGAACGCTGCAGGAGGGAACGCTGCAGGTGGGAACGCTGCAGGAGGGAACGCTGCAGGTGGGAACGCTGCAGGAGGGAACGCTGCAGGTGGGAACGCTGCAGGTGGGAACGCTGCAGGAGGGAACGCTGCAGGTTGGAACGCTGCAGGTGGGAACGCTGCAGGAGGGAACGCTGCAGGTGGGAACGCTGCAGGAGGGAACGCTGCAGGTGGGAACGCTGCAGGAGGGAACGCTGCAGGAGGGAACGCTGCAGGAGGGAACGCTGCAGGAGGGAACGCTGCAGGTGGGAACGCTGCAGCAGGGAACGCTGCAGGAGGGAACGCTGCAGGAGGGAACGCTGCAGGTGGGAACGCTGCAGGAGGGAACGCTGCAGGAGGGAACGCTGCAGGTGGGAACGCTGCAGGAGGGAACGCTGCAGGAGGGAATGCTGCAGGAGGGAACGCTGCAGGAGGGAATGCTGCAGGAGGGAATGCTGCAGGTGGGAACGCTGCAGGAGGGAACGCTGCAGGTGGGAATGCTGCAGGTGGGAATGCTGCAGGAGGGAATGCTGCAGGAGGGAACGCTGCAGGTGGGAATGCTGCAGGTGGGAACGCTGCAGGAGGGAATGCTGCAGGTGGGAACGCTGCAGGTGGGAATGCTGCAGGAGGGAACGCTGCAGGAGGGAATGCTGCAGGTGGGAACGCTGCAGGTGGGAATGCTGCAGGTGGGAATGCTGCAGGAGGGAACGCTGCAGGAGGGAATGCTGCAGGTGGGAATGCTGCAGGAGGGAACGCTGCAGGAGGGAATGCTGCAGGTGGGAACGCTGCAGGAGGGAACGCTGCAGGAGGGAACGCTGCAGGTGGGAACGCTGCAGGAGGGAATGCTGCAGGAGGGAACGCTGCAGGAGGGAATGCTGCAGGTGGGAATGCTGCAGGAGGGAACGCTGCAGGAGGGAATGCTGCAGGTGGGAACGCTGCAGGAGGGAACGCTGCAGGAGGGAACGCTGCAGGTGGGAACGCTGCAGGAGGGAACGCTGCAGGAGGGAACGCTGCAGGAGGGAACGCTGCAGGAGGGAACGCTGCAGGTGGTCTTAAATGTTTTTTAAGTTTTTCGTTCTAAATCAGGCTGCACTTAATTTTTCCCGCATTGATGCTTTTCATGTTTTATGTGAAGCACTTTGAATTTTCCTGAACATGGAATGTGCAAATAAACTCGCATCAAACAAACTTCTTGTTAAATTTGTTGCAGCCTGAAATTCAAAAAGTTAATTAACATGAAATAAAATCAATTAGAATAAAATTAATATTTTTGGACTCGTTTGTCTTGAATGAAATAAAAGTCAGTGAATGTGTGAATCCTTTTTATTTTTCAGTTTGCACCTTCCATCCTTCCCTCCTCCTCCTCTTCGGTCCCGTTGTCTCTGGCTCCATCTGGTGGCCTCACGAGGAACTCCACAACAAACAAAACCTTGAATATCAAAACTTTCCAGGATTCATAGCTTCTTTTTATTCATTAACAATCATTAAGAAATCTATAAATAACACTTACTGTTAGAAACTGCAGTGTAGGACATGAAGAGACATTCATCACAGTAACACAAACACAGGACGAAGATCAACAGAAAACACAGGAATCAATGTAAGAACATGAAAATCACAAATCCAGTCCTGTTTTCTCACAGAGAGGCTCCATGTCAGCAGGGCTGCACAGCGTCAACATTATCACCGGCTGCAGGAACGATCCGTCTCAGTTCAATCCGATTGTATCCACGAGAAAAAAGACAATCTGACTAATAAAAACATCCTAAACTACAACCTGTTTCCTCAGCTTTACCTTTAAAACTTCGGTTTTACTTCCCGTTACTTTCACCGACATGTTGGAGAAGCGAATGATAAAACTCATCCCTCCTCAGCGTCGCCGTCCACGCGCGGGAATTCCCGCCGAGCGTCTTCGTTAAGACTTTTCCGTATTAAAGGGGATGATTCAAGTTCAGATGCGATACATGAACAAGCGGATGATGAGGCACAAAGCGAGCTGCGACGGGACGGACGCCGCCGTCCGGCATCAGAAATCTGGAGTTACGAGTTTTATTCAAGGCAGAACGTGGAAAACGTTCCATGTTTCTGAGGAGTGCTGGTTTCCGTCGCAGACATGCAGGATTGTTCCGCTCCAACGCGGCTGGATGTCTGCGGACCACCGAAACAAAACCAGAATGTAAAGTAGGGATGCACCATATTGCAATTTTGGCAGATAACTCATGTGGCCGATAACAGATATCGATACCAATATCAAAGACGAAAAAAATAAGCAGTACTTGCAAACAGCTGATTTGTTATCCGTTTCTGACACTTCGGATGGGTGGGAAAAACAGCAATACACTGAAATATTGCAATATTTTCATACACCAATATCAAATCGATATTTAAATACAGGGAATCGATTTATTTTACTTACAAAATCTTGCAAAACTTCATCGTTCTGTTACAAAATCTCACGATATTTCGTGAATTCTTGCGAGATTTTGTAACAGAACGCTAATATCACGATATTTCGTTAGCAAAGTAGATACCATATTTTTAGATGTCAATATGATATCAGCATATGACAATATTGCAAAATTTTTGTGAATTCTCACGAGATTTCATAACAGAATGATGAAATATCGCGAGATTTCATCGGCAAAATAGGTCACTACCGCGTTTTTAATTGTGAATATGATATCAGCGTATGTATCATAATTAGCATAAATATCGTGATATTTCAGTGTATCAATATTTTTTCTCACCCCTAATCTTTAGAAGTTTTAAAGTCTGTTTTTGAAGAATAAGTCTTTTTTTTTTATATTGTGCATCCGTAATGTAAAGACTTCCATATTTTATTCCCAGTAGAACATCAAGAACATCTCAGGTGATGAAACATTTAATGGAAAATCTTCTGATTGTGAATCTGATGCAACACGTCTGTAAAAAGTTGGAACAGGAGCAACAAAAGGTGGAAAATAATAATAGGAGGAGACTTTAATATCTAAGGGTCATTGACGTGAGGTGCATATTTTTGTGTCCGAGCGTTTCATTACTTTTTTAAAATAATCTGATGAATCTATTACATGCGTCATTTTATTCTACAAAAATGTTCTAGTTTCATCATTTTTAGCACATTCCAAAAATATACATTTTTTATGTTTTGACATCACAAACCCCTAAAATGTGAGGTGGTGCAACCGTCCAAGCAAATAAACATTATAAGAAAACTTTTTAATCTGGTGTTTTAATGATAATAGATTAAAAATAAGACCTCTTGACATAATTTTGTGTCTAAAATTTTTCAAATCAGCCAACCTTTATAAAGAGTGATACTTCTGAGTAGGGGTGTGCCAAGATATCGATACACTGAAATATCGCGATATTTTGTGTTGCGATATATCGATATTTAAAAATGCTGTATCGATCTTTTACGAAGTCTCGCGGGATTTTGTAAGAGACCAGTGAGATCTCGCGAGATTTCGTTGTTCTTTCTGCAGCGGTTCAGCATGTAGAAAAGCCCCTGCATTAGCACTGATATCTATGTGCAGGCTGCAGGTTCAGGTTAAACTTTAAACATGGTGTAAAGTACAAATTAAAATGTGTGTCCAGGTTTTCATAGACCACCCAGTTGTTTGAGATTATGATGAAATAATGACTGAAATGTTTATTTTTTATATGCTTTCTTAAGAAGAACCACTGTGCACTTTGTTTTACTGTTTTGCTCATTTCATATGAACTGATGTCACTTATGTGCTACTGAGTGACAATATTTTGTAATTCATTTCACATGGATTCACTTTGGTCGATAAATTTGGAATGTCTTCAGGGAAAAATACTGTGGTCTATCGTGGATAAATTTATTGCAATATATTGATTTTTGCAGAATTACTGTATCGTGATATTTTCGTTATCGCAGGCAAAATATCGTGATAGTATCGTATCGCAAGGTACCTAGTGATTCCCAGCCCTACTTCTGAGTCCATCAGTGGTTTCCAGCAGAGAATCATGTCTGCTTTTAATGCAGATCATCAGCATCCAGCCTTGTCCCCGGCACACAGAGATTCCTCCTGATTCTCTCCATCTCCTGATGATGTTCTACACCGTAGATGGAGGATCTTCAACGTCTCAGGAACATTTTTCTGAACTTGTTCCACAACTTTTAGACCCAGTTTGTCTCAGATTGGTGAATCTGTCCATCGTTCCATCTGAGAGACTCTGAAATGCTCCGTTTATATTCAGTCATGTTACTAGTCTGTTCCCAGTTAAACCAGTTAGTTGTTAAAATCTGCTCCTATTATTATTTTACACCTTTTGTTGCTCCTGTTCCTACTTTTACAGACGTGTTGCTGCATCAGATTCACAATCGGAGAAGATTTTCCATCAAATGTTTAATCATCTGTGACGATTTTGATGTTCTACTGGGAATAAAACGTTATATCTTTGAATTCTGGTCTTATTTACGTTTTTTTTCTCAATAATATAAAGGACATTTAACAGCATATGTTCACCGGACCAAGAAGAAAGAAAAAAAAGAAAAGCAAACAAACATTTTGCTGTGAATGTCACCATGGATGCTTTTTGGTTGCTGCACGTTTGTGCAGATTTAAACACGGAGGTTTACGTTGGCAGCAGTCGCAGCTGCATGTCGAGGCTTTATTTACAGTAACAGGAAAACCTAAAAGTGATTTCTGCATCCCTTCCAGCGAGTCAACATTGTTCAAAACGCAGGCCATAAATACTTTTAATAAAAGTAACACTTAAAAAAACACCACGTTTTAAAAAACCCAAACACTGAAAGTGATCCAAGCGGTAAAAAATGACACCTGAAGCAGATTTTTCTCGTTGCTTTAAAACAAAAGAAGGCGGATTGACCCTTTACGACAAAACGGGGTCGAGTTTCCGACCTTCTGCGTGCAGTCGCTTCTTCAGGAGGAGTTCATCAGTTTTTTTCAAGTAAACCCAAAGATGCAGCGACATCCCCCCCCCCCCATTCCTCCCAGTCTGTGATTGTTCCAGTGGTTCCTCCACCTGCAGCAGGTCACCTGTCCGTCACTGAAGATCAGTGAGTGAAGTAGAAAAGGAAAAAAAAAGTGCTGGAAATAGAAAAAACCGAAGCGCAGAGCTGGAAACTAACCAGTGGTCCCAGTCAGGCTCACGAGGACAGCTTGGAGTAGCTGGGAGGTGAAAACTTGCGCTTCAGGTACTTGATTATGTAGAGAGGAAGACAGCTGACGAGGGTGATGGCGGACACCTTCCAGAGGAACGGCCAGGTGGTGATGTAGGAGAAGTCTGGGGGGGGGGAAACGGCGTCTGAGTTACCCATGAGCTCAGGACTCCCACTCAGGTCACAACTAGGGATGCACCATATCAGAATTTTGACCGATATCCGATATGCTGATATTTTGAAACTCATGTGCCTGATAACAGATATCGATATTAAAGCTGAAAAAAATAAGCAGTCATTGCAAATTGCAGTTTTGTTATCCGTTTCCGACACTAAAAAATAGGGGTGGAAAAAAATATCGCTACACTGAAATATTATATTTTCATATGCCAGTATCAAATCGATATTAAAAAATGCGGTATCGATCTATTTAACTTACAAAATGTCGCAAGATGTAATCGTTCTGTTACAAAATCTGTGAATTCTCGCAAGATTTCTAAACAGAACGATGAAATATCTCAAGATTTCATTAGCAAAATAGATCGATATTGCGTTTTAAAATGTCAATACGATATCAGCATATTAAAATATTGCGATATTTCAGTGTATTGATATTTTTTCCCACCCCTAGTCTTTAGAATGTTAAGTTCTGGGGGGCAAAAACGTTTTTGAAGGAGTACCTTTTTTGTTGTTGTTGTTGACTTAAAAAACAGCAGGCTGATCAGTTAAATATCGGTGGGGTGGGCGACGTCCGATCTGCCAATATTTTAAAACTCATGTGGCTGATAACTGATATCGATACCGATATTAAAGCTGAAAAAATTAGTCGTTGCAAATTGCAGTTTTGTTATCTGTTTCTGACACATTGACAAACGGGTGGGAAAAAATATCGATACACTGAACTTTTGTGAAATTTTCATATGCCAATATCAAATCGATATTTAAAAACCCAATATCGATCTATTTTACTTACAAAATCTTGCGAGATTTCATCGTTCTCTTACAAAATCTCACAATATATTATGAATTCTCGTGAGATTTCGTAACAGAACAATGAAATATCGCAAGATTTTGTTTGTAAAATAGATCGATATTGCCTTTTTAAATGTCAATATATCAGCATATGAAAATATCGCAAAATTTTTGTGAATTCTTGCGAGATTTCATAACGGAACGATGAAATATCGCAAGATTTTGTTTGAAAAATAGATCGATACTGCGTTTTAAAATGTCAATATGATAGCAGCATATGAAAATATTGCGATATTTCAGTGTATTGATATTTTTTCCCACCCCTAGTCTTTAGAATGTTCATTTCTGTAAAAAAAAAAAAAATTTAAAAAAAATAAACTTTAGAAACAACGGGCTGATCAGTTAAATATCGGTGGGGTGGCCGATGTCCGACACTCAGTTTTAAGGCTGATATAGGCCGATACCGATGGGGGGGATTATATCGTGCATCCCTAGTCACAATGTGCTTTAAAATGAGAAGCAAACAGGACGCTGAGACAACAAGACAACAGATGGTGAGGACGTGATCATGCTGCAGACCTACCAAGGAAAGCTCCGAAGGACACCCTGCCTATGCCTGTCGTCAACACCGAAGCAAAAGAAGAAGTGCAGCAGAAACAGTGAGTTCAGTACAAAACACGGAGGAAGAGGAGGAAGAGGAGGGACAGCAGAGACCAGCACGACTTCAGCTAGCAGCATCACATATAACAGGAAGCAGAAGCAGTGAACGGATGCAGCTCAGGTTGCTTGTATGGAAAGCCAGAAGGGTCAAAATTAACTGAAACACCACCTGCTGCTGGTCAGTAAACTATCACTTCGTTCCCACTTGCAGGTTTCACCTCCGACTCATCGGAACGTCCGTCACATGTCGGGTTACTGCCGTTTAAGTCACGTTTAAATGAGGAAGTCTTTAGATTAACCCTTAAAGCTCCAAGTAACAATTTGCTATTTTTGGTCCATCTGTGTTTTTTTGCTTAAATGTGAAAATTTCTGTAAAATCTGAACTTTTAATACAAGTTCTCATCCAGAACCTTTAATCCCGTACCTAAGTCAGTATTTTTGTTGGTTTGTATGAACACTTATCATAAAGTGGACCGATGTGGATCATAAAACAGATTTTTTGGAATGGGATTATAATCAGACTACAACGAACTGAACTGTGTGAAAGTACCTTGAGATTACTTTGTTTGTGGTATAAAAATAAAGTTAGATTGAGATGAATTAATAATGAAGGCAGAAACAAGTTCTTGTATAACTAAACAAACATATACTACTACATAACTTTTAGTTCACTGTGGTTCATTTTGACAAAAAGTTTGATCTAAAAATTAACTTATATTTAATAAATAATGTTTAAATTATGAGGATCGGGTATGAATAACACCCGAAGACATTTGAAGATGTAGATTCAACACCAAGTAGCATTAAAATCAACATGAGGTGGTGTTTTCAACAGCATGCTAAACAAAAGGTTAATTAGGTTAATTTTGACCCTTCTGGCATCCCATAGAAACAACAGCTTCAGTAAAAGCAGTTCAGTTCCACTTTCTATCTGCTTAATCACACAGCAGCAAACTGGATCCATCTGGGCCTGGGAAAGTTTCAGACCAAACAAACGACCCGTTTTAGAGAAAGATATATTTCCACGAGAAATATGAGGCGAATACTCACCGAAATACTCGCTGAGGAAGGCGAGCGAGGCGAGGTAGCAGCCCAGGCTGAAGAACTCGGCCACCACCATGAGCCAGTGCCACGTGCGGACCGTCAGAGCCACCATCAGCAGCTCGGTCAGGATGAGCGCCGTGAAGGAGATGGCCACCACGTGCACGAACTCCGACTCGAACAGCACCAGCGCGCCGTACATCAGGATGCCGCCTGGTGGGAAACCCAGATCCGTTTACACTGGAACCACGTTTACACATCCTGGAACAAGACCTCAGAACTGTTCAGGAGTTTCTACGTCACCTGAAAAATAATTTCCATGACCAATCATAGCGTTTCAGAAAACCACGAGTGCAAGTCCCAAAGCCCAGTTCTGCGATAGTCTGGGGTCAGATCGGGGTTCTGTAACAGTCTGGGGTCAGATCGGGGTTCCGTAACAGTCTGGGGTCAGATCGGGGTTCCGTAACAGTCTGGGGTCAGATCGGGGTTCTGTAATAGTCTGGGGTCAGATCTGGATTCTGTAATAGTCTGGGGTCAGATCAGGGTTCTGTAACAGTCTGGGGTCAGATCGGGGTTCTGTAATAGTCTGGGGTCAGATCTGGATTCTGGAACAGTCTGGGGTCAGATCAGGGTTCTGTAATAGTCTGGGGTCAGATCAGGGTTCTGGAACAGTCTGGGGTCAGATCAGGGTTCTGTAATAGTCTGGGGTCAGATCAGGGTTCTGTAACAGTCTGGGGTCAGATCGGGTTTCTGTAACAGTCTGGGGCAGATGGGATTTTAATAGTCTGGGGTCAGATCTGGATTCTGTAATAGTCTGGGGTCAGATCAGGGGTTCTGTAATAGTCTGGGGTCAGATCAGGGGTTCTGGAACAGTCTGGGGTCAGATCGGGGTTCTGTAATAGTCTGGGGTCAGATCGGGCTTCTGGAACAGTCTGGGGTCAGATCAGGGTTCTGGAACAGTCTGGGGTCAGATCAGGGTTCTGATAGTTGGGGTCAGATCGGGCTTCTGGAACAGTCTGGGGTCAGATCGGGGTTCTGGAACAGTCTGGGGTCAGATCAGGGTTCCGTAATAGTCTGGGGTCAGATCAGGGTTCTGGAACAGTCTGGGGCTTAGATCGGGGTTCCATAACAGTCTGGGGTCAGATCAGGTTCTGGAACAGTCTGGGGTCAGATCAGGGTTCCGTAATAGTCTGGGGCTTAGATCGGGGTTCCATAACAGTCTGGGGTCAGATCAGGATTCTGTAATAGTCTGGGGCTTAGATCGGGGTTCCATAACAGTCTGGGGTCAGATCAGGGTTCTGGAACAGTCTGGGGTCAGATCAGGGTTCCGTAATAGTCTGGGGTTAGATCGGGGTTCCATAACAGTCTGGGGTCAGATCAGGTTCTGGAACAGTCTGGGGTCAGATCAGGGTTCTGTAACAGTCTGGGGTTAGATCGGGGTTCCATAACAGTCTGGGGTCAGATCAGGTTCTGGAACAGTCTGGGGTCAGATCAGGGTTCTGCGATAGTCTGGGGTCAGATCGGGGTTCTGTACAGTCTGGGGTCAGATCAGGGTTCCGTAATAGTCTAGGGTCAGATCAGGGTTCTGCGATAGTCTGGGGTCAGATCAGGGTTCCGTAATAGTATGGGGTCAGATCAGGATTCAGTGATAGTCTGGGGTCAGATCATGGTTCTGGAACAGTCTGGGGTCAGATCGGGGTTCCGTAATAGTCTGGGGTCAGATCGGGGTTCGGTGATAGTCTGGGGTCAGATCGGGGTTCTGGAATAGTCTGGGGTCAGATCAGGGTTCTGCAATAGTCTGGGGTCAGATCAAGGTTCCGTAACAGTCTGGGGTCAGATCAGAGTTCTGGGATAGTCTGGGGTCAGATCTGAGTACCGTAATAGTCTGGGGTCAGATCAGGGTTCTGCGATAGTCTGGGGTCAGATCAGGGTTCCGTAACAGTCTGGGGTCAGATCAGGGTTCCGTAATAGTCTGGGGTCATATCAGGGTTCCGTAATAGTATGGGGTCAGATCAGGGTAAGTCTGGGGTCAGATATGGTTCTGGAACAGTCTGGGGTCAGATCGGGGTTCCGTAATAGTCTGGGGTCAGATCGGGGTTCGGTGATAGTCTGGGGTCAGATCGGGGTTCTGTAATAGTCTGGGGTCAGATCAGGGTTCTGCGATAGTCTGGGGTCAGATCAAGGTTCCGTAACAGTCTGGGGTCAGATCAGGGTTCTGCGATAGTCTGGGGTCAGATCGGGGTTCTGGAACAGTCTGGGGTCAGATCAAGGTTCCGTAACAGTCTGGGGTCAGATCGGGGTTCTGTAACAGTCTGGGGTCAGATCAGGGTTCCGGAACAGTCTGGGGTCAGATCGGGGTTCCGTAACAGTCTGGGGTCAGATCGGGGTTCCGTAACAGTCTGGGGTCAGATCGGGGTTCCGTAACAGTCTGGGGTCAGATCGGGGTTCCGTAACAGTCTGGGGTCAGATCGGGCGAAAGTCTGGGGTCAGATCGGGGTTCCGTAACAGTCTGGGGTCAGATCGGGGTTCTGTAACAGTCTGGGGTCAGATCGGGGTTCTGTAACAGTCTGGGGTCAGATCGGGGTTCTGTAACAGTCTGGGGTCAGATCGGGGTTCTGTAATAGTCTGGGGTCAGATCGGGGTTCCGTAACAGTCTGGGGTCAGATCAGGGTTCCGTGATAGTATGGGGTCAGATCAGGATTCGGTGATAGTCTGGGGTCAGATCATGGTTCTGGAACAGTCTGGGGTCAGATCGGGGTTCCGTAATAGTCTGGGGTCAAATCGGGGTTCGGTGATAGTCTGGGGTCAGATCGGGGTTCTGTAATAGTCTGGGGTCAGATCAGGGTACTGCGATAGTCTGGGGTCAGATCAGGGTTCCGTAACAGTCTGGGGTCAGATCAGGGTCTGGTTCTAACAGTCTGGGGTCAGATCAGGGTTCCGTAACAGTCTGGGGTCAGATCAGGGTTCTGTAACAGTCTGGGGTCAGATCAGGGTTCCGTAACAGTCTGGGGTCAGATCAGGGTTCCGTAACAGTCTGGGGTCAGATCGGGGTTCTGTAACAGTCTGGGGTCAGATCGGGGTTCCGTAACAGTCTGGGGTCAGATCGGGGTTCCGTAACAGTCTGGGGTCAGATCGGGGTTCCGTAACAGTCTGGGGTCAGATCGGGGTTCTGTAACAGTCTGGGGTCAGATCGGGGTTCTGTAATAGTCTGGGGTCAGATCGGGGTTCTGGAACAGTCTGGGGTCAGATCGGGGTTCCGTAACAGTCTGGGGTCAGATCGGGGTTCTGTAATAGTCTGGGGTCAGATCGGGGTTCTGCGATAGTCTGGGGTCAGATCGGGGTTCTGTAATAGTCTGGGGTCAGATCGGGGTTCTGCGATAGTCTGGGGTCAGATCGGGGTTCTGGAACAGTCTGGGGTCAGATCGGGGCTCTGTAATAGTCTGGGGTCAAGTCAGGGTTCTGCGATAGTCAGGGGTCAGATCGGGGTTCTGTAATAGTCTGGGGTCAGATCGGGGTTCTGTAATAGTCTGGGGTCAGATCAGGGTTCTGTAATAGTCTGGGGTCAGATCAGGGTTCCGTAACAGTCTGGGGTCAGATCAGGGTTCTGTAACAGTCTGGGGTCAGATCAGGGTTCTGCGATAGTCTGGGGTCAGATCAGGGTTCTGTAATAGTCTGGGGTCAGATCAGGGTTCTGTAATAGTCTGGGGTCAGATCAGGGTTCTGCGATAGTCTGGGGTCAGATCAGGGTTCCGTAATAGTCTGGGGTCAGATCAGGGTTCTGTAATAGTCTGGGGTCAGATCAGGGTTCCGTAACAGTCTGGGGTCAGATCAGGGTTCCGTAACAGTCTGGGGTCAGATCAGGGGTCTGTAATAGTCTGGGGTCAGATCAGGGTTCCGTAATAGTCTGGGGTCAGATCAGGGTTCTGGAACAGTCTGGGGTCAGATCAGGGTTCTGTAACAGTCTGGGGTCAGATCAGGGTTCCGTAACAGTCTGGGGTCAGATCAGGGTTCCGTAATAGTCTGGGGTCAGATCAGGGTTCCGTAATAGTCTGGGGTCAGATCAGGGTTCCGTAATAGTCTGGGGTCAGATCAGGTTCTGTAATAGTCTGGGGTCAGATCAGGGTTCTGCGATAGTCTGGGGTCAGATCAGGGTTCGGTAATAGTCTGGGGTCAGATCGGGGTTCTGTAATAGTCTGGGGTCAGATCAGGGTTCCGTAACAGTCTGGGGTCAGATCAGGGTTCTGTGATAGTCTGGGGTCAGATCAGGGTTCCGTAACAGTCTGGGGTCAGATCGGGGTTCTGTAATAGTCTGGGGTCAGATCGGGGTTCCGTAACAGTCTGGGGTCAGATAGGGGTTCCGTAACAGTCTGGGGTCAGATCAGGGTTCCGTGATAGTCTGGGGTCAGATCGGGGTTCTGTAACAGTCTGGGGTCAGATCAGGGTTCCGTGATAGTCTGGGGTCAGATCAGGGTTCTGCGATAGTCTGGGGTCAGATCGGGGTTCCGTAATAGTCTGGGGTCAGATCAGGGTTCCGTGATAGTCTGGGGTCAGATCAGGGTTCTGTGATAGTCTGGGGTCAGATCGGGGTTCTGCGATAGTCTGGGGTCAGATCAGGGTTCTGCGATAGTCTGGGGTCAGATCAGGGTTCCGTGATAGTCTGGGGTCAGATCAGGGTTCTGCGATAGTCTGGGGTCAGATCAGGGTTCTGCGATAGTCTGGGGTCAGATCAGGGTTCCGTAACAGTCTGGGGTCAGATCAGGGTTCCGTAATAGTCTGGGGTCAGATCGGGGTTCCGTGATAGTCTGGGGTCAGATCGGGGTTCCGTGATAGTCTGGGGTCAGATCGGGGTTCCGTAACAGTCTGGGGTCAGATCGGGGTTCTGGAACAGTCTGGGGTCATATCAGGGTTCTCGATAAACCATGAAGAACTGGACTTTTCCAGACTTCCTCTCTGTCAACACCAGGTCTGATTAAACAGACGAAGAGTGAAAATGTTCCTGATAAACCGTCAGAATGCTTCATCATCATCTTCCTCCTCTTCCACGCAGGAACGATCCTGTTTAGTCCAGCTCAGTCTGGGAGACGAACTGATGAAAGATGGACGAGTCTGCAGATAAAGAACTGATCCATGTATGAGGGTGAAAGATGGACAAAGTCCTCCAGTCTCTGTGAGTCCAGACTCCCCCCCCCCCCATCTGTGGGCGCCTGCTGTATCTTGATAGCCTTTTGTTTTATCATAACACCACATAAATTGCGCCTAATAGCCTATAACTGATCACATAATGACTTTTTCATGGTCTTCGTACGGAGCATTCCAGCGCTCCTCGTCTGGCTCCGTGCCTAATATTTTCCTCCCATATCGGCTTAATGCTTCCCTTTTCCCTGCGCGGAGCTGCTTTTGGCCTTTAATTAAAACCCGGGGCTGTCAGGAAGTCACGCTCCGGCAGGAACATGGATCTTTCTCACACGCTGCACGGCTTAGCGATTACAGAAATATCGATTTACGGGACGGACAAAAGGCTGCATGTAAACGTGGCTGGCAGCTGGAAACCTTAGATACTGAGAAACAGACGGAGAATTTGAGGGGGGAACGGTGTATTACACCACACGCATGATGAAACGGAGGTGAGGAGCAGCTCCGACGGCCTCCTTACCTTGATAGATGCTGATCAGAACCCAAATGAGGAAGGTTTTGAAAGACAGCGACCGGCCCTGGAAGGAGAAACATCCTCCGTGAGTGGGACATGTTGAGTAAAATCAGGGTGGAGGTGATGTTTAAAACCGGGGTGACACCTTGGTGAGGTCTTTGTAAAGCTCCGGGTAGAGCAGCGCCATCTCCGGCTTCACGTCCTGGTCCAGGACCAGAGAGAAGACGGGGAACATGGTGTAGATGGTGGCGTACCTGCAGAGACATCGACCAGAGGCGCTGACATCGTTGCACGAACTCAAACCTGCTGTCATGTAGCGAGGCGAAGCTTCTGATGTCATACTCCTGTTTGCATCTCGTTCTTATCGTCATGTTCATTTATTTACACGTCAAACAGCTGCATGTTCGTGATCAGGGCTGCTCAATTATGGAAAAAGTCATTTTCACAATTATTTTGGTTAATATTGAAATCACGATTATTCAAACAATTATTTTTTAGTGACATATTGCATTTATGTTGCATTTATCTCTGTCAAAAACAGTTTGTTATTGATAATATCTGTCTTTGCCAGGCTTTGCTTGGAAAAGAGATCACTCCATGGGCCCGATCTGGTTAAATAAAGGTAAAAAAAAAAGCAAAAACGCAAAACGTTGAAACTGAAAAATATATAGACTATAAATACGGGTGAGAAAAAATATTGATACACTAAAATATGCAGATTTCATATTGATATTAAAAAATGCGTTATTGATCTATTTTACCAACAAAATCTCGCGAGATTTCATCACTGTCTTACGAAAGATTTCACGAAAACCTTGCGAGATTTCCTAAGTTAAATAGATCGATACCGCATTTTAAAAAATGCGTTATTGATCTACTTTACAAACGAAATCGACGTTTTTGTGAAATCTCGCGAGATTTCGTAAGAGAATGATGAAGTCTCGCGAGATTTCGCAAAAAACATCAAGATTTCGTGACAAAACTTTGCAAAATTTCTTAAGTTAAATAGATTATACCACATTTTTATAAATGCTTTATTGATCTACTTTTCCAACGAAATCGCCAGTTTGTGAAATCTCGCTAGATTTTGTAAGAGAGTTATGAAATCTCGTGAGATTTCACGAAAACCGTCGAGATTTCGTGACAGAACAACAAAATCTCATGAGATTTCATAAGAAAAATAGATTGATACCACATTTATAAATATCGATACCATATCAGCACATGAAAATATCACAATTTTTCAGTGTATCGATATTTTTTCCCAGCCATGGGTATAAATACGCACCTCACAGCTGTTTTGCAATGAATAAACATTAAATGAATAAAACAAATATACTTTGAATATGAAATAAGGCATATAAAAACATAAATGTATGCACAATAAACTGTCCAGCTGTTCCGCAATTTCTCAATATTTGAAAAATAAAATATATATACTTATTCTTATTCAAAATAATTAAACAAAAATCCCAAACTAAACTTTAAGCTTGAGTGCAATGCTACAATGTTCCATATCTAACATTTTTGTAAATGACACCCAGCAAATTGCACAGATGAGAAGCCATGAAAAATAATTTTAACTTCAGAAAAACTTACAGAATTGTGTAAAGAAAACAGCAAATAAATCATTTCAAGTCGATTATATGAGTTTGGAGATTGTTTGACATTGAAATAATGATTAAATTTTGATGAATTGCATCCTGAATCCGTCTATCTGAATGTTCCCACTCAGAAAACAGACAAACCAGTGAGGAAACTGGAAACGAGGGTCCTGGTCCGAGTCCGTTTGAAAACGTGACCTGATGCAGAAAACTACACGCGTTGAGTTTACGTACCCGACCATGAGGAAGCCCTGGTACAGCGGCACGGAGGCGAAGTAGAAGATGGAGGAGAAGACGGCCTGAGGAGGAAAACAAGAGTCAAGAGCCGACTTTGTCTCCGTTTCACGTACGACAACGCGCCACAGAGTTGATGAGCGACCTGCATGGTGGAGATGATCATCCCTCTGTGCATGACGAACTGGCCGAGCGCCGCCGAGCGCTTGTAGCTGTTCCTGCCGTGAACCATGAGCAGCCGGCCGATGTGCTTGAACTGGGTGATGGAGAAGTCTGCAGCCAGCGACGCCTGCTTCCCCTCCTGCTCAGAGACAAGCGTGATCAGAGTTCCTCAGGATGAGAATCCGGAGCAAGACGTCATGTTTTACCTTTCCCTCGATCCCGATCCCGCAGTCTGCAGCCTGAATCATGCTGACGTCATTCCCTCCATCACCTGTGAAAACACCGAGCAACAAACTGATGGAAGCAGCAGAGATGAGACTTTTTCAGGGAGTTTTGACGCCATCTTGTGGTCAGATGCAGTCACACCTCCAACATGCTGCTCTGCATCCTCCGTTCAGTCATGACAGGAAAACGCTTCATGTGTCTGTCAGACTAAGAACTAAACAACTGGATGATTTATGTGTCTGAGACTGTTTAACATCCGATATTTGCACCCTGAGAGCCTGCAGGGACACGTTTCCCATAAACACTCACATCCAGATCATCAGTTTGATTTCCTGTTAGCAGAAACATCGAACGAGCCAATCACACGACAGCATCTAGTCATGCAGACGTGCTGAAGACGACTTGCTGAGATTCAATCTGAGAATCTGAATGAAGGAAAAAAAAATGGGGGATTTAATGATTGTTGGTCTGAGCATTTACTGGGATTTCCACCTCAACCGTCTCTAGATTACAGAGATCATGATGAGGTGGAACGGAGATTCTCATCATGATGAGGTGGAACGAAGATTCTCATCACGATGAGGTGGAACAGAGATTCTCATCAGGATGAGGTGGAACAGAGATTCTCATCAGGATGAGGTGGAACAGAGATTCTCATCACGATGAGGTGGAACGGGAGATTCTCATCATGATGAGGTGGAACGGGAGATTCTCATCACGATGAGGTGGAAGGGGAGATTCTCATCACGATGAGGAGGAACGGAGATTCTCATCACGATGAGGTGGAACGGGAGATTCTCATAATGATGAGTTGAAACAGGAGATTCTCATCATGATGAGGTGGAACGGGAGATTCTCATCACGATGAGGTGGAACGGGAGATTCTCATCACGATGAGGTGGAACGGAGATTCTCATCACGATGAGGTGGAACGGGAGATTCTCATCACGATGAGGTGGAACGGGAGATTCTCATCACGATGAGGTGGAACGGAGATTCTCATCGCGATGAGGTGGAACGGGAGATTCTCATCATGATGAGGTGGAACGGAGATTCTCATCGCGATGAGGTGGAACGGAGATTCTCATCGCGATGAGGTGGAACGGGAGATTCTCATCATGATGAGGTGGAACGGGAGATTCTCATCACGATGAGGTGGAACGGAGATTCTCATCGCGATGAGGTGGAACGGGAGATTCTCATCACGATGAGGTGGAACTGGAGATTCTCATCACGATGAGGTGGAACGGGAGATTGTCATGATGATGAGGTGGAACGGGAGATTCTCATCTGGATGAGGTGGAACGGGAGATGCTCATCATGATGAGGTGGAACGGGAGATTCTCATTATAATGAGGTGGAACGGGAGATTCTCATCACGATGAGGTGGAACGGGAGATTCTCATCTGGATGAGGTGGAACGGGAGATTCTCATCATGATGAGGTGGAACGGGAGATTCTCATCATGATGAGGTGGAACGGGAGATTCTCATCTGGATGAGGTGGAACGGGAGATTCTCATCATGATGAGGTGGAACGGGAGATTCTCATCTGGATGAGGTGGAACGGGAGATGCTCATCGCGATAAGGTGGAACGGGAGATTCTCATTATAATGAGGTGGAACGGGAGATTCTCATCGCGATAAGGTGGAACGGGAGATTCTCATCTGGATGAGGTGGAACGGGAGATGCTCATCATGATGAGGTGGAACGGGAGATTCTCATTATAATGAGGTGGAACGGGAGATTCTCATCATGATGAGGTGGAACGGGAGATTCTCATTATAATGAGGTGGAACGGGAGATTCTCATCACGATGAGGTGGAACGGTTAGATTCTCATCACGATGAGGTGGAACGGGAGATTCTCATTATAATGAGGTGGAACGGGAGATTCTCATGAATCTGCATTAACTATGTGATGCTATCATGTCAATATGGAGGAAAGTCTCAGAGGAATGTTTCCATCACCTTGTTGGAAATAAGACTCCAGGAATAAAGACGAGGGTTCCAACCTTGTTCTAAAAACGGAGCTGATGCAGTGGACGGTGAGTGCTGTCTCTATGGAAACCATGTCCATGCCTTCGTTTTCTACACTTGTCTCTGTTCTGTGTTCGTTACAGCCATCTTGGCGGGTTTGTGTGAAATAAGCTGGTTCTGGTTCTGTTCTCAGTACTTCAGGTGAGCAGCTGCAGTCGTATTCCTGCGGCCTGGAAGTCTGCCGCTCGCTGCCCATCAACACTCACCGATGGCGCAGGTTCTGTTGGCGGTGTGCTGCTGCAGGAGTCGGACGATCTGGGCCTTCTGGGTCGGGGAGCAGCGACAGCAGACCACCGCTGGACACTGACAGGCCAGCTCCACGAACTCGTGCTCATAATACCTCAAACACACCTGAAACACACAACACAAATACGTCTTTGAGATGAGACTTCCTTCAACAGTCCAGTCGTTGTTGAGGTTTGTTTTTTCTCTTTTAGTCCCCGAGCGAACATGGAGGGATTCGCTTTGGCTTTTCATTCTCTTCATGCTTGTTTGGCTGCATCCTCAGCATCATCTGTGTTACCTCTAAAGAGTCTCCAGAGATGACCAGAGCACAGTCATGTTTCCTTCTGAAGGCGTTGAGCTCCAGATGGGCCTCTCCTCGGTTCGAGACCTGCACCACAGCAACAAAACACAATTACCCACAAACGCACACCCAGATCACAACAGCACAGAGAGCCAGCGAGCACGCCGCACCGGTCTGAAGACGTGGATGTCCTGGTTCCTGGAGACCAGATGGGAGCTTTTAGCGATGCACGTGGCCGTCTCCAGCTTGTCCCCCGTCAGCATCCAGATCTGAGCAGAAAACAGGAGGATGGTGAAGCTGAAGGTCAGGAAACGGTGACATCAGCAGGGATTCCCGGCCGGACCTTGATGCCAGCGTTCCTCAGCAGCTCCAACGTGGGCCGCACGTCCGTTTGGAGCTGGTCTTCCACGCCGGTCAGACACAGCAGCTCCATCTCCCTCTCCAGACTCTCCACCACGGCTGCAACCTTCAGGCCTCGGTCGTGGATGCTCAGCTTCGCCTGGTTGTAGCGACTCTGCACAGGGAGAAAAGTGAAAACATCAACAACCAGCTGATATTTAATAAAATGTTAAATATGCATCAAAAAGTAAAAGAAAACAGATTTCAACTACAGAACGGTCATTAAATGAATTTCTTTCAGCATGTTTGTGGCTGCAAAAATACACAGAAAAAGTAACCTGATCAACATTTTTCAGACTTTTAACGAATTCAAACAGAAAATAAATTATTTGTCCCAGATGAGGAAATCCCCTCCAATGTAAGAAACCTCGGCAAGTGTGATCACAGAAAACCAAAAGCTAGAAACAACAAAAAAAAACAACAACAAAATAGCAGAAAATGACAGAAAATTTAAGGTTTTAGGAGTGGAAGTCCCAGTAAGTTCAACCCAGTTTCACACTGGCAATTTGGGCCGTCTCAATCCCACATTTTCAATTCCGATACAGATACTAACACCACAAATCAAGTATCGGCCGATATACAGTCTTCCTCAAAATTATTCATACCCTCTAATTAAAGAAAAGACTAAATTCACAACAGCAATTCAAATAACAAGAAACTAAAGATAATAATAAATAAAAATGTACAAAACTATAATTTAGTGAAATAAAATACTGCTTTTGAACTGTGGTTGGAAATAATAATTTAAAAAAACCAAACAAAACTGTCCCATATGAGCACTTTTCCCATGAACATGGACCAACATACCTGTCAGCAGGTGCAGACGTCTGATTGGACGTTACAGAAACGCCTGATTGCAGTGATTGGCTCAAAGTGTTGCTCAATAAAATTTCCGCTTCGGAGCCCCATCATGCTTGTTTACTTATTTTATTTTTTGTGTGTGTTTTTTTTAATATTTCTGTTGAACCACAAATCAAAATCAGTGTCATATTTTTCATAGAGTTTTTATTTATTGTTACTTTTGTCAATTTCAACTTATTTCACTGACAGCTGATGTTTTCCATCTTAAGTTGGGGGGTATGAATAATTTTGAGGACAACTGTATGTCCTTAGCTGTGTTTTGGGCCAAAGATTCTGCATATTGATCCAATAATTAATTTTATTCTTTATGTCAGATGTGTCTGTTTTGTGGAACCTCACCTCTAAAAACCTGGTTTAACAGGTTTAATGAATTAATGAATTAGTTCATAACAGGACGTATGAGGAAAAACTTACCCATTAATGCAAAATCTTAATATATGTTTCTAATTTCTAGTCAAAATATCTCATCACACTCAAAATAAGACAAAATTACCTAAAGAGAAACATTTCAGAGAGATAAGAACTTGTTTTTAGAGACATGCATCTTATTTCAAGAAATCTTTATATATATAAGTCAAATTTTCTTGATAAGATTTCTTGAAATAAGATGCATTTGTCTAAAAACAAGTTTCTATATCTCTCTGAAATGTCTCTCTGCAGTGCGGTGAATGATGAATTTTAAACTTACAAACATAATAAAATCAAATAATTTAAAACAAATCAAGACTCAGTCAGGGAGAAGTGACTTGAATTATTGTTATTATTGAATTAAATGAGGTTAATTCATTAACATAGTTCAGGAGCAGGACCACGCCTCAACCACACCTGCCTCAATCTCACTAATCACCAGCAACCTAAAACTCGCTCACCTCATCAACCAGTTTCTCGTTCTCTCACACCCTCCCTTCCCCTCCCTTTCCTCTCGTTCATCTCCTCTACCTTCCCTTTTCCTCGTCCGCCTCTTCGTTCGCCTTTCTCCATCTCTCCCCTCCCTCCTTTCCCCCCTCTTCTCTCCTCCCTTCTCCTTCCTCTGTCCTACTTCTTTCCCATCATCTACAGTCTCCTCCATTCTTTTCCTTGTCTCTTCCTTCTCTTCTTTCGGGTTCCATCTAGGGGTTCCCTAAGCCGGACTCACTATCAAAGACTACACCCCCACACTAGTCTTCCTCCGGCTCATCATCATATCTCATTCTTCCTTTCAATCAATCAGTCAATCCTTTATCATCATCATCATCGTCATCATCACTCCTTTTGTTGTGGCGTGGTCCTTGCTAGTGAAGTGCTTATTATTGTTATATTATTTCATTTAAACGTTATATTTTTAAAAACAAAAAAAAAGAAAAAAAAGAAAAAGTGAGCTTTTCACAATGTTGAATTTCCCTGGTTTGGATTTCCTGGTTCTGCAAATTTTGACACATTCCGATCCGCATTTCTTAACCAGTATCGGCCCGATATCCGATGCGGTATTGATCGGGACAGGCCTACTGGTAAGCCGGAGAAAACTGCATCCATACCTCGAAGTCCTGGTACTGCTCCTCAGACAGAGACTTCTTTGCCACCACCAGCGTCCTCAGACCTTCTCTGGCCATGTTCCCACACTGAGGAGCAGAAAACAGGTGGGATCACACGGTTCTACGAAAACCTCTGCTCCGGGGCTGCATCTCCAGACGCCGCTGTGACGTGCACGTAAGTCCAAAGCTCCACCAGGACACGGCAGCTGCTGTGCTAGTACGCCGTGTACAGCGTCGTCAATAACAGCATATTGTTACCACCGAAGGGATCAATACAGAATAACATGGCCCGCGGAGAGGCTGAGAGGACACAGTAAGACAAAGGATGCACGCGCTTTATTTTTCATATGAACACCGATAGGGCCGATCAGTGCTGTTGATTGGTTATTGACGGGCCGAGCCGGCGCGGCGCCAGCTGATCTGTCAGCAGGATATTACAGGACTTCATTAGCACCATTGTTCAGGAATATGACATACTGTAATTATCTTTATCTAGGTCACTAATTAAATCAAAAGCTGCCCCCGGTGCTAAATGACTCAATAATGCCAATATGATTATGAACATATGCACACGAGACCTTCAGCCAATCAGCAGCCTGCTCGGTTATGGAAGCTGCTTCAGTCTCCATCATCGCCCGTCAGAAATAAACTGTTTATTACACAGTTATATCAAATTATTATTACACATATTACAGGGTTCTTACACCACTTTACAAGTCGAACACCGTTTCAGAAACCATGAATCAGTTACAAATCACCCCCCCCCACCCAAAGTGTTATGATTTCTTTTAAACACTCAACTTTTTGCCTCCTACAATGGAAATAAAGACTTTACGTTTCCCGTCGGTCATCAGTTACGTGTCATGTTTAAACTGTGCTAAAAGACTTTTATAAATGATATATGAAAAAAGATCTTAAAGGAATAGTACACCCACAAATTGATGGTCCTTCATCTTTTCCTCATCCTCATGCTGAGCAAGACTCTGGAGCACTTTTTAATATCCCAATATAGCCGGAGATCTGGGGGGGGGGTGTTCGTTATCCACCCACTTTCATACAGTATAATGGAGTTCACTGGCGCTCGAACCAAAAAGGTCCATAAAAGTCCACAAAAACTTGTTAATATTCCTCCATACTGCTCGTCCAATGTGATCCAAGTGTCCTGAGTGGGTAGAGTCCAGAATTTACTGGAAACGACATCATTTAGTAGATTCTAATAACCTAAACAGCAGAACATCGTACTTCCCTGATGTGCGTTCATGAAACTACGGAAGCCGCGGCGTTCAGCACCTACTCTGCAGATAATGTAAGCGTAGAAGAAGAAATTTACTGTTTATATTGTGGAAAGAGCGAACGAGCTGCAGACAAACACGAGAGAGGCTGGAAACTGATAAGGAAGACAGACAGACAGAAAAAGACAGAAAAGACAAACACAGACAGACAGAAAAAGAAAGAAAGAAAGAAAGAAAGAAAGAAAGAAACAACAAAAGGAGGAAAGAAAGAAAGAAAGAAAAAAAGAAACAGACAAAGAAAAGAAAGAAAGAAAGACAGAGAAAGAAATAAAAGACAAAGACCGACAGACAGACATACAGAAAAAGAAAGAGACAGAAAGAAAGAAAAAAAAAGGGACAGAGACAGACAGGCAGGCAGAAAGAAAGAAACAACAAAAGGAGGAAAGAAAGAAAGAAAGAAAAAAGAAAGAGACAGAAAGAAAGAAAGAGAGAAAGAAATAAAAGACAAAGACCGACAGACAGACATACAGAAAAAGAAAGAGACAGAAAGAAAGAAAAAAAAAGGGACAGGGACAGACAGACAGACAGACAGACAGACAGACAGGCAGGCAGGCAGGCAGGCAGGCAGGCAGGCAGGCAGGCAGGCAGGCAGGAAGAAAGAAAGAAAGAAAGAAAGAAAGAAAGAAAGAAAGAAAGAAAGAAAGAAAGAAAGAAAGAAAGAAAGACAGACAGACAGACAGACAGAAAGAAAGAAAGAAAGAAAGAAAAGAAAGAAAGACAGACAGAAAGAAAGAAAGAAAGAAAGAAAGACAGACAGAAAGAAAGAAAGACAGACAGACAGACAGACAGACAGACAGACAGACAGACAGACAGACAGACAGAAAGACAGACAGACAGACAGACAGACAGACAGACAGACAGACAGACAGAAAGAAAGACAGACAGACAGACAGACAGACAGACAGACAGAAAGAAAGAAAGAAAGAAAGAAAGAAAGAAAGAAAGAAAGAAAGAAAGAAAGAAAGAAAGAAAGAAAGAAAGAAAGAAAGAAAGAAAGAAAGAAAGCTCTCGTCTGGTTTGGTCTGCCGTGGCTTCCGTAGTGTCCTTTCTTTCTTTCTTTTCTTTCTTTCTTTCTTTGTTTTAAATCAATAGCCAGCCCCTCTTGTGTTTGGGAAGTAAGATGTTCTGCTGTTTAGGCTCTAAAAATCTACTAAATGATGGTTTCCAGTAAATTCTGGACACTACCCACTCAGGACACTTGGATTACATTGGACGAGCAGTATGGAGGAATATTGACAAGTTTTTGTGGACTTTTATGGACCTTTTTGCCTCAGTCGCCGGTGAACTCCATTATAGGAAAGTTGGGGGGAAATGAAAACTCCCCCAGATATTAAAAAAGTGCTCCAGAGTCTTGCTCAGCATGAGGGTGAGGAGAAAACTAAGAAACATCATTCTGTGGGTGTACTATCCCTTTAAGAACGTTCTTAACTTGAAACCCGCCAAACGTCACCGCCGTTGCTTAGCAACTAGGGCTGGGTCATCACACCGTTCATGGTAATGGCGGTGTAACGTTAGGGAATGATAAGAAAATGAAATATCACCATAGAACACGGGCGAAACGCCGCAAGAACAAGAGAAAGGTTCGTTTTGGTCGTTTCATCAATGTGAAGCTTCTTCTGCAACAGGGCGGTTATTAATATTGATACGATATCGCAACATAAAATATCACGATATTTTAGTGTATCGATATTTTGTCACACTGCTTCTTAAAGGTGAAGAAGTGCTAGTATTTTACCTCTTCTTCCAGCCAGTCGTTGTACTGGACGATGCTCGCCATGGCAACGTCAGCACCCTTCATGTAGAAGGTGATGTCGCCCGTCGACTCCTCCTGGATGAAAACGAGAAGGAAATTTAACGAAACTCTGGAAAAATCCACGCAGAAGCTCATCACGGGAACACAGTCGGAGGAGGAGGGGGGGTAACCACGATCTCACCATGATCAGGTTCACCGAATCAGAAGCAAAAAAAAGGGGAAAATTACGCTTTATGTTTGTAAAATATCATCATAAATTCTGTCTCAGTGCAAAAACTCAAATCTTAGCAAGTATACTTTTCTAATTTCTTGTCAAAATATCTTATCACACTCAAAATAAGACAAAATTACCTAAAGAGAAACATTTCAGTGAGATATAGGAACTTGTTTTAAGGTTATGCATCTTATTTTAAGAAATCTTATCCAGAAAATTTCTTACAAGCATATATATATATATATATTGTATATATATGTGTATATATATATATATATATATATATATTTTTTTTTTTTTTTTTTTTTTTACTTATTTTAAGAGTGGTCAAGATTTTTTTCCCTGTATACATAGTTTATTTAGGATACATTTCTATGTTTTCCACATTTATTTAATATTCAAATTATATTTTATTCATTTAATGTTTTTTACATTGCAAAACAGCTGAAACATCCACATTTGTAGCTTATATTTTTTCAATTTGAACGATTTGCGTAAATAAAGTGTTTTTTGACTGAGACATAAAAGCTAAATAAATGTTTTGTGTAACTAAAAAATGATCATCTGAATAATCATGATTTCAATATTGACCAAAACGATCGTGACAATGATTTTATCCATAACCGAGCAGCCCTACATGTGTCGAGGTGTAAGACATGTGTGACAGCGGCGGTTATAAAAAGGAAGCGGCTCCCACCCGGACGATGATGCCCATCCGTTTGCTCTCGGAGGTGAAGGGGAAGATCTGCAGGATGTGGAAGGAGAGGATCTGTCCGGACGGAGTCTTCAGCTGCAGGGAGGTCAGGTCCCGGTTGACCAGGGTCAGGCCGACGCTCTCCGTCCATCGCACCAGCGCAACCTGAGGGATGCAGACAGAAAACGGTCAGAGCGGACGTGGTGGGAGCGCTTACAGCAGCGATCCTGCACAGGTCGGCAACCGTGAGGCTGAAGCCGAACGCGTTCCACTCGCAGCTGAAGGCCAGCAGAGAGTTTCGGTTTCTTCCAGCTTCTCTCTCAGCTTCAGATCAGTGTTTTTCTGTTTGTCTTCCCTCTTCGTCTCCTCAGCAGGAACTGCAGCCCCCCAGTGAGCGTTCAGCTGCACACCACTCCGTTCTCAATGGCTTCATTTTCAATTTGCTCGCTCAAAGGTTGTTATTATACTCTGACCTACAAATTGGAACGTCCGGTTAACACCCCGTCATTTCTCCTGCTCCCCCTTCAAGCTGCGTAAAGGCTGCCGACATTTACTTAACACACATCTGTGTCCCATTATCCTGGTGTGCGTGCGTGTGTGCGTGTGTGTGTGTGTGTGTGTGTGTGTGTGTGTGTGCAGTTGCACACCGACAAACACAATGTGTGTTCATGATCCTGAAGCCAGCTCCTAAAACCAGACAGAAACCAGCAGAAGCTCCACAACTTCAACTTTAACTGGGACTAAATCCCAGTTAAAGTTCATCTGCGGCCAGCTTCTTCACGATGACATCACAACTGCATACCGACATGTCACGGCCAAATCCCGACACGTCAGGATGACATCCAACCGCATCGCGGCCAGCAGACTGCTGGAAAAGAGTGAAGCCGGAAGTTTTGTTTAAGAATTGTAGTTCTTTCTTCAGCCACTAGGGGACCAAAAACCGAACAAACCCCCATAATCCCATCTGAAAAAGACCAACTTCACAGCAGATTAAGCATGTTTACAATAAACATGTTTACAGCAGAAATAAACACATTTACAGCAGCAATGAAAGTGTTTACAGCTGAAATAAACATGTTTACAGCAGCAATAAAAGTGTTTACAGCTGAAATAAACATGTTTACAGCAGCAATAAAAGTGTTTACAGCTGAAATAAACATGTTTACAGCAGCAATAAAAGTGTTTACAGCTGAAATAAACATGTTTACAGCAGCAATGAAAGTGTTTACAGCTGAAATAAACATGTTTACAGCAGCAATAAAAGTGTTTACAGCTGAAATAAACATGTTTACAGCTGAAATAAACATGTTTACAGCAGCAATAAAAGTGTTTACAGCTGAAATAAACATGTTTACAGCAGCAATAAAGTGTTTACAGCAGCAATAAAAGTGTTTACAGCTGAAATAAACATGTTTACAGCAGCAATAAAAGTGTTTACAGCTGAAATAAACATGTTTACAGCAGCAATAAAAGTGTTTACAGCTGAAATAAACATGTTTACAGCAGCAATAAAAGTGTTTACAGCTTAAATAAACATGTTTACAGCAGCAATAAAAGTGTTTACAGCTGAAATAAACATGTTTACAGCTAAAATAAACATGTTTACAGCAGGAATAAAAGTGTTTACAGCTGAAATAAACATGTTTACAGTTGAAATAAATATGTTTACAGCAGCAATAAAAGTGTTTACAGCTGAAATAAACATGTTTACAGTTGAAATAAACATGTTTACAGCTGAAATAAACATGTTTACAACCTGGTTCAAAACATCATTTTAGGTTTAAAGGCAGGGTAGAGGATCCTGGAAAAACGGTTTGAGCAAGCTAAATTTGAAAAAAAATACCCCCCCCCCCCTCCCCCAAACCACGCCTCCAGAACACAGGAACACGTGTGCAGATAGTTGTCGGTGAACATAACCGAAAACAGCAGAGTGGCTAGCTCGTTAGCTTCCCAGTAAAACAGCAGAGGAACTACGTTTCTAACAGTGATTATTATCTCACCTCCAACTTCTTCTGTGGTGTAAAACATCCTCGCTGCAAACACCAACACCTCCATGACTCCACCCACATCCGCTTTTTCTTTTTAAGAGCAAACAGCTGCATAGATAAGAGCAGCGAGCAGCCATGTTGTCTCGATTCGGTAAAAAATGCTCCTGGAAAACATCGTCCACTCGGCCTTCAATAGCTCAAGTTTATCTTCATGTCAACTGTGAGGGGGTGAATTTTTTATAACTCCGCCGTTTAGATGTTATTTAATCCTAAAATTACACCTAATTAGGGGCGTGTCCTTTTGACTGACAGGTGGCTGACCAGAAGCCGGCTAACGGCTAGCTCCTTGTTAGCTCTCGGTCTGCAGCCGAGCAGCAACACGGAGGTTTTTAGCAGCTAACAGTCCAAACGTGTCTGACCTTTATCCGCCACTCAGGAGGCTAATCTCCGTTAGCTCCTGTTGGTTTCGAGTTAGCTCGGTTAGCATTTAGCCCAGAGTATGTTAGCTGTCAATCATTTGCACCGAGGCCGCGTTTTGCCCATTTTACCCTTTTCCAGCAGTGACTACATGCGACAGGGCAAGATGGCGACGGTGGGACACGCCCCCCTGGCTTCACTTTTCTCCATCCAGACAGGACCGGATACTATGTCAATTTTTCATTTTTTAAACAGTTTTTGACCAAAATATCGTCTACAGACATAGATCTTTTAATAAAATCCTAATCAAGTTTCATCACCTTGAGTGAGTATCTGGTCTAATTAATGTCATTTGCCTGCAACGTGACTATTGTGCACATGTAGATGGCGATGGGGGCCCCATTTTAGACATTTTAAGACCCTGCAGGAACATAACTCAGTCATTGCATGGCTTCACTGGCTAATCGCACTGCAGGTATTACGATCCATGCCCTGACCCGGGTACCTGGTCCACTTCGTCTCTTAATGATGCCTCATTATATCAAAGTCGAGGCCAAACAAACTATCAGTGCCGGCGGTACAGCAGCTGTTATCTGATCGCGCAAGAAGAGAGGGATAAAGGACAGAAAGAACAAAGCGGTGAGTAAAGGGAGAGTCCCACTGCCCATCACAGACCTCCACCTCTCATCCTCTCAGAGAAAATTAAATATTGATCAATCCGAGCGGAGTGAGACAAGAGGAGAGGCGGAGTGAGGAGGGACAGAAAGAAATATACACATCAGCTGAGGGAGGATGGACAGACTGAAGACCCAGATTCATCTACGCCCGGGTGGAGATCCAACACCAGGTTTCAAAGCTCTAAAAACAAGCAATCATTCCCGTTTCCATCCCTCTCAGATTTCTCCAGACGTGAACCCTGTCATTTCATTAGAAAAGCTCATATTTGAACGCTCCACCATCAAAGCTCCAATTCTGGTTCCAGGCAGGAACGAGCCGGGAAACGGATGTCACGGAGAGGCCTCGGGGTTTGCTGCTCCGGTTCGGCCGGTAAACTCTCCGGGAGCAAACACGGACGATTTAACTGCTTCACACCTGAAAGGAGCTCAAGACCTCCAACTATCAGCTGGTAAATGATCATGAAGGTGAACCAGGTGACAGTAAAGCTGCTCGATTATGGAAAAAAATCATTATCACGATTATTTTGCCCAATATTGAAATCACAATCATTCAAACGATTATTTTCTAGTTACATGATGCATTTATTTAGCATTTCACTTTGTCAAAACAGACCTTCAAATTGAAAATAAATATAGGCTACAAATATGTCTTTTTTCAGGGTTCCCACTCTTTTCTAAAAGTTGTTTTCCAGGACTTTTCCAGGACATTGTCAAGTTATCACAACATACACCAATAACTTCCACCACAAGCTTTTGGAGACGTGTTCTACAATTGTAGCTTATATTCCTTTTTACAGTGATGAAGTAAAGATGAAGAAAAGACGACGCAGAGACAAAACAGAGACAAAACAGAGACAACGCGGAGACAAGGCGGAGATAAAGCTGCGATGAAAACAGCGACAAAGCGGCGACGAAACAGCTACGACGCGGTGACGAAGCCGCAACAAAAAGGTGATGAAACAGCTACGAAGCTGTGACGAAGCCGCAACAAAAAGGTGATGAAACGGCTACGAAGCTGTGACAAAATGGTGAGGTAGTGGCAATGAAGCTGCGAAGAAACAGCAACAGAAGTGGCGACGGAAGTGGCGACGAAACAGCGATGAAGCTGCCACGAAAGCTGCCATGAAGTGGCGACAGAATTGGCGATGAAACAGAGATGAAGCTGCCATGAAGTGGCGACAGAATTGGCGATGAAACAGAGATGAAGCTGCCATGAAGTGGCGACAGAATTGGCGATGAAACAGAGATGAAGCTGCCATGAAGTGGCGACAGAATTGGCGATGAAACAGAGATGAAGCTGCCATGAAGTGGCGACAGAATTGGCGATGAAACAGAGATGAAGCTGCCATGAAGTGGCGACAGAATTGGCGATGAAACAGAGATGAAGCTGCCATGAAGTGGCGACGGAATTGGCGACGAAACAGAGATGAAGCTGCCATGAAGTGGCGACAGAATTGGCGACGAAACAGAGATGAAGCTGCCATGAAGTGGCGACAGAATTGGCGACGAAACAGAGATGAAGCTGCCATGAAGTGGCGACAGAATTGGCGACGAAACAGAGATGAAGCTGCCATGAAGTGGCGACAGAATTGGCGACGAAACAGAGATGAAGCTGCCATGAAGTGGCGACAGAATTGGCGATGAAACAGAGATGAAGCTGCCATGAAGTGGCGACAGAATTGGCGATGAAACAGAGATGAAGCTGCCATGAAGTGGCGACAGAATTGGCGATGAAACAGAGATGAAGCTGCCATGAAGTGGCGACAGAATTGGCGATGAAACAGAGATGAAGCTGCCATGAAGTGGCGACAGAATTGGCGATGAAACAGAGATGAAGCTGCCATGAAGTGGCGACGGAGTTGGCGACGAAACAGAGATGAGGCTGCCATGAAGTGGCGACGGAGTTGGCGACGAAACAGAGATGAGGCTGCCATGAAGTGGCGACGGAGTGTGTTGAAACTGCAATAAAACAGCGACGAAACGGCGAGGAAGTGGCAATGAAACGCTACGGAGCTGTGACAAATTTGCGACGAAACGGTAACGAAACTGTGAAGTAGCTTCAATGAAGCGGCGACGAAGCTCTGATATGCTGATATTTTAAAACTCGTGGTCGATAACTTATATAGATACCGATATTAAAGCTGAAAAATAAATGTTATATTCATTCCTTGTGCAAAATTAGAAAAAAATGCCTCAACTTGTGTTTATGTAGAACAAGTCAAACTTAATGACAGTTGTTCAAACAAAATTAACAGGATATGTGCGTTATATCCTAGAACCACCTGGATTTTCTTCTCCCTGAGAAAACAAACATATTGGAACGTTTTGTTTGCAGCGTGTGACTGCAAACAAACATCTATCTATCTATCGTTATTAGGATTTTTTGTAAAAAATATCTATAACTTATTATGTATTCATGTGTATATTGAAGTGTGATCAAGCTGGAAGATGAATCTAAACAAATATCAGGTTTTCTATTTGATTTAATTTTGATCGGATTCTCAGTTTTACGGGAGAAACTTCGCCCACGTCAACATCAGGGCTGATTTCACTCCAGCGCTGAGACCAGAGTCCTGCTGCCGTCTGAACCCTCATTTACACAGTCACAGGAAAGTTAGAAATCAGTCCGTAAAGCTACGAAGGACGAAGCCATGGGTGAAATTTGACATTTCGTGCTCCTGTTGGAGCCTTCGTGGTTTCTCAGGAGAAGAAACCTCGTTACCTCGTCTGGACTGGAGGCCTGGTACGTGCGGTTGTCGTCGCTGAAGTCCTGGTCGGCCTCTGCGGACTCCGTCTCGCCGTTCACGCTGGCGTGCGACTCGTAGACGGGTGTGACGTTGTGGCACAAGGCGATGGCCTTCACGGCCTCGTGGATGCGGCTGCTGACGCTCTTACGGACCTTCGGACCCGACGTTTGGGTCTTCGGCAACGCCGCGGCGCCGCCTGAACCGCCGTTGGACGTCTGGGAGGTGACCTGGGACACAAACATGAACGTTTACCAAACACCAGTCAGACCGCTTAAACATCACGTCCAGGAAAGACAAACTTCAAAACTTTAAAACTTTATTACTTAAATTATTCACTAATTGTCATTCATACAGTTTTTTTTATTAATAATCTTATTTTATCATCATCAACGCTATCATTATTTCATTTTATTATTCTACCTTAAATCCAGCAATAATTCACCTAACTAGCTTATATTTATGAAATTCAATTTAATGGAACATTTTAGAACTTTTTAAAACTTTTTTCCCTGAAAATGTGACACATTTCCTTCAGCGTTTCACCCCTACAACCCTTACGCTGCTTCACATATCAGTGTGTTAGAGTTCGGGTGGGGCAGGGGTGGCATTTGTAATTTATGAGACTTGTTTTGCTTTTTTTATGTTTTAATACATTTTTACATTTTGTAAAGCTGTTTGTTCTACATCCTGTTTTACATCCATTTTACAAGAATAAAGTATTTATGAGAATACATTTGAGAATAAAGTCACAATTCTTGTATTATTTCTGTAGTATTCTTGCAAATTCATGAATTCTTGTAAAATTAAAAAAAATGTTCTTGTAAATTTACGAATATTCCTGGAAATTTATGGCTTTTTATAGTTACTTTATCATAAATTTACAGCTGTATTCTCATAAATTTGACTTTTTTCTTGTAAATTTATGGCTTTTAATAGTTATTACTTCATTATCGTAATTTTTTAACTGCATTCTCATAAATTTATGACTTTTTTCTCGTAATATTCCAACTTCTTTTTTCTCAAAGTCTCTAAGAATATTTTTTTCTTAACGCGGCCCTAATACTCCATCACAGAAACGTGAAAAACTCGGGTGCATTAATAATAAGGACTGCATTTCAGAGGCAGCTCTGCTTTTGGTCAACCAGTCAGCACAGGTGGAAAAGTGGAACGCGGCCCTCATTACTGCACCTGAGATTAGCTGAAAGCATTTGTTTATATATCACAGCTCATTTACTCAACATTGTGCAGCCTTAATATAAAACATCATACGACTCCAGAACCTGCAGCAGTTTTAGATGAAACATCTCTGCAGGTTAGACAGAACTATCCAACAGTGAGAGGGAAAGATGTCTGACCATCGGTGAGAGACCGACCCTGATGAAACTGCACTGGTCAGATATTTTGGTTCTTATTAACCATCAATCCTTCCTGATAGAGAAGGAGCGCCGATGTGGAGCAAAATAAGCCTCATTGGCTTTAATATTTTCATGCAGTCAATCAACAGATGCATCTATTTAAAGCAACTTGCAGTCGTGTGAGAGAGAAGAGTCTAACTCCATTTCAATTGTAAGGTTTCACAGATTAAAAAAACCCAAAACAAAACAAATTTAACAAAAGTAAAATTAAAACCAAATAAAAAACAAACAAACTAAATACTAAAGCAATGTAAAACAAAAATATAAATATTAAGAATAAAATAAAAATAAACAAAACAAAATAAAATGAATAAAATAATAAATCTGAAATCAAAACAATACAAATAAAATAAAATAGAATGAAGTAGAAAATAAAATAAATTCCAATAAACAAAAATAAAAATGAAATCAAACCAAATAAAATAAAATAGAAAAAAAAAATTCAAATAAAATAAAATGATTAAAAAAAAAACTGAAATCAAACCAAATAAAATAAAATAAAATATTAAATAAATGAAATAAATTCAAATAAAATAAAATAAATATGGAATTAAACCAAATAAAATAAAATGAATAAAATAAAGTAAATTCAAATAAAGTAAAACAACAAAAAAATAAATCTGAAATCAAATAAATGAAATAAAATAAAAATCGCTGAGGTGGGTTGCTCTGCCCGGCTTCAGCTGCTGTCAGCCTGGTGGTTTTCCATTAGCAGAGATTACACATCAGGGCGTGGGGCAGATGGCTTCAGCCTCCACCAGCTGTTTGGAGCCGACAGCGAACAATATGATTCTGTCCAGACTGCAGCCAGATCTCAGCCACCCAGCGAGGAAAACACTTGCTTACAGTACGAGGAGTCTCTCAGGGACGCTGTGATGAATGAACAATCTGGGCTTCTTCCTGGAAAACGTGTCCTCAGCTAAATATAAAAATTGATTAAAGGGAGCAGAGGGGAATACGCAGGAAATGAATGTGGAGCATATTTGGATTTCAAGGCGTCCGTTTCAGGTTTGGACAGAAGATTTTTCACTCAAGTCCACTTTTATTTACCTGAAAATCCATGATTTCAAATGGAAGTTTAAATGAGAACTGCAAAAAATCTAAAAAATGTTTAATTTCTTGACTGAGATTCAAAGTGAAACACACTAAAAGTGAAACTGCTGAATATTTACAGAATTCAAACGTAATTAAAAGCTAAAGGAGCGTTTTCCAGGTGAGTGTGGCGGCTCACCTGCGCGTACGACTGGATGATGTGACTCTGGATCTCGTCCATGGTGTCGGTGCCGTAGGATACGGTTCCCAGGTGCAGACGCTTGAATATCATCTCATTCTGCGTCAGAGTTCCTGTCGTTCAGAAATCAGAAATTTAAAGCTTGATGTGGGTTAAAAGTCGACCGTGACGCTCCAGTGAAACCAGGACTTGGTGAAAATCTTCTCTCTCAATGTTGGATACGAAGTCCAGATCCGTGATCCTCTTCATGATTCTGACACAAACGGTTTCACTCGTTGCTGCTTTTCTTTCTCTAAAATAAATAAAAGCACTTTTTTCCTGAACTGCAGCGACAGATGCAGAAAAACCAGATCTGATGTCCTGAAGAGACGGGATCAGATCCAGGAAAGAACTGAACCAGGACCTGAGAGATCTGGACCTGCAGCTGATCATCTACTGTTGCTGAAGCCTCATCAGAGATGGTCTCCATGGAAACGTGGCTGTCAAGAAGCCAGAAAAGGCTGAGGTCACATGACCCAAGAACTGGACTGAAGACCAGCGGAGACAGGTCTGATGGATCCTCCCCAGAACCTGGACCTGAACGGGTCTGATGGAGGGACGGATCCTCCCCAGAACCTGGACCTGAACGGGTCTGATGGAGGGACGGATCCTCCCCAGAACCTGGACCTGAACGGGTCTGATGGAGGGACGGATCCTCCCCAGAACCTGGACCTGAACGGGTCTGATGGAGGGACAGATCCTCCCCAGAACCTGGACCTGAACGGGCCTGATGGAGGGACGGATCCTCCCCAGAACCTGGACCTGAACAGGTCCGATAGAGGGACGGATCCTCCCCAGAACCTGGACCTGAACGGGTCTTATGGAGGGACGGATCCTCCCCAGAACCTGGACCTGAACGGGTCTGATGGAGGGACGGATCCTCCCCAGAACCTGGACCTGAACGGGTCCGATGGAGGGACGGATCCTCCCGAGAACCTGGACCAGAACGGGTCTGACGGAGGGACGGATCCTCCTCAGAACCTGGACCTGAACGGGTCTGATAGAGGGACGGATCCTCCCCAGAACCTGGACCTGAACGGGTCTGATAGAGGGACGGATCCTCCCCAGAACCTGGACCTGAACGGGTCTGATAGAGGGACGGATCCTCCCCAGAACCTGGACCTGAACGGGTCTGATGGAGGGACGGATCCTCCCCAGAACCTGGACCTGAACGGGTCTGATGGAGGGACAGATCCTCCCCAGAACCTGGACCTGAACGGGTCTGATGGAGGGACGGATCCTCCCCAGAACCTGGACCTGAACGGGTCTGATGGAGGGACGGATCCTCCCCAGAACCTGGACCTGAACGGGTCTGATGGAGGAACGGATCCTCCCCAGAACCTGGACCTGAACGGGTCTGATGGAGGGACAGATCCTCCCCAGAACCAGGACCTGAACGGGTCTGATGGAGGGACGGATCCTCCCCAGAACCTGGACCTGAACGGGTCTGATGGAGGGACGGATCCTCCCCAGAACCTGGACCTGAACGGGTCTGATGGAGGGACGGATTCTGACCAGAACGAGGCCGGCCATTAGCCTGAGAGTGGAGGGGGCTCAGTTTGAATACTGTTGTTTCTCCAGCAAACAGAGAAGCGGTGGGGGGGGGGGGGGGGACGCTGTCACTAACCCCAAAGAAATTCAGCATTCAGACTATAAACTAGTACATTTATTGTTTTAGAAATGTGAGGAGAAAGTAGGAATGGATCCAGACTTCGCGTCTTTTACAGGAAGGATGATTCTGATCGTCTGGTGGACGGAAGGAAGTTCAGCAGGAAAAATCTCAAAGAAACAAAGCTGAGGAGGCTTTATGAGACAGTCGGGAGGAAAAGGGGGTCAGAGACTCTTAGTTTTGTTGGAAAAGCAAAAATTCAATCAAACTTTATTTATGAAGCACTTTTCCAACAAAATGTGACTCAAAGCCCTTTAAAGTTTCAGTCTCATATGAGCAGATGTTTCTATATTTACAGCATCTTCACGTCTCGTCCGAAACTCCAGCAAAGTAAAAATCAGTGTCATCAGCAAACTGTGAGAACAATAAAGAACGAAGAACCGAGTCTGACCTGTTTTATCCGTCAGCAGATAGACCAGTCGGCCCAGTTCCTCCGGGATGGTGCTGGTTCTCACCACTGTGCCGGGGATGTTCTCGTCTTTCATGATCATCCAGCCGTAAGCCGACTTCCCCATGTCCAGGTTTACCCGCAAGCTAAAACCAACACACACAGAGGAAACCACGTTGGAGCGGTCTCATGTTCCTTCCTCGGGTTTCCTGCTGGTGCTCCAACGGTGAGAAAAGTACCTGATGGGGATGATGTAGGAGAAAAGCACCACAAACCGGAACAGGTTTCGGAACCACGGACCCACAAACCCCTGCAGCGCCACCATGACCACGGACAGGACCACCTGGGCCAGAAACAGGGCTTTGGTGAGGCGGTTCAGCTCCAGGTCCAGAAGGCCGACCTAAGGGGAGGGTCAGAGGTCAGAGGTCAAAACTTATCCCTCGCTTTTGCTTGTTTCATAGAGATTCGCTGAGGACCTACAAAGATAACTGTTACCTCCGTCAAGGAGGGAATGTAATGACACGCGTTTGCAGATTTATATGAAATTTTAAAGGGATGTCGATGACAGCACAAAGAAATACTGACTGCATCTGAGCTATGAACTGGATCCACGTTTGGATCCAGGATGTTTTTTAAGGGATTCTGTGTCACTGCAAGATATGGCCACAAGGGGGAGCAGCTCACCGTTTAAACGATAAAACGGTGGAGAACAAACTGCTAAACGGAGGTCTGAGCGCTTTTCTGGTTTTATGTTTGATCTGCTGAAAAGTTTCATGTATAAAAACTTCTGAACTGAAAATCAGAGAAAGCAAAACTTTATAAAAAGTAAACATCACCCTGGAACTACTTTTAACCGACGTGCTACTACTAACACGTCTGTCAAAAGTAGTTCCAGGGTGACAAAGCGGAGACGAAGCAGAGACAAAGCGGACACAAAGCGGAGACAAAGCGGAGACAAAGCAGAGACGAAGAGAAGACAAAGCAGAGACAAAGCGGAGACGAAGCGCAGACGAAGCAGAGAAGAAGAGGAGACAAGGCAGAGACAAAGCGGAAACAAAGCGGAGACAAAGCGCAGACGAAGCAGAGACAAAGCGGCGACGAAGCAGAGACGAGGAGACAAGGCAGAGACAAGGCAGAGACAAAGCGGAGGGGAGGAGAGAGAAAAGGGGGGCGAGGCAGAGACGAAGCAGAGATGAAGCAGAGAGAAGGCAGAGACAAAGCGGAAACGAAGCGGAGACAAAGCGCAGACGAAGCAGAGACAAAGAGGAGACAAAGTGGAGATGACGAGGACACATAACGGAGACAAAGCAGAGACAAAAAGGAGACGAAGCTGAGAAAAAGTGCAGACGAAGCGGCGGCGAAGAGGACACAACGCGGAGAAAAAGCAGAGACAAAACGGCGATGAAGCGGCGACAAAGCGGAGACAAAGTGGAGACGAAGAGGAGACAAGGTGGCGATGAAATGGAGACGAAACGGAGACGAAGAGGACGTGAAGCGGTGGGAGGAAAAATCATTTTCCAGGACAATTTTCTCTCTTTCTCATTTTCCATACGTTTTCATGACAGGAAAAGTGTTTTCCAGGTTTTCCAGGTCTTCCAGGTCGCATGGGAAACCCTGGTTTATGTTTATAAATCCTCATATTCTGTTTTTTCTTTACATCTCACACTTTTTGCTTTTGGGAAATGGGGGCTGGTGAACATCTTCATCCTTTCCTGACTCCTGACTCCGTTAAACCTCTCAGATTCTCCACACTCAGACTCTTCGCTTCGGGATTTTCTCAGACGTTCGTGAAGCAGAAACAACTTCATCGGAAACTCAAACCGTTCTATTATCACGCTTTGTTAATGATCATCAACGCATCAGAAGGTCACAAAGGCCTCAAAAACAGAGACATTTCCCATATTGAGATGGCTCCCTGAAGCCAGGAGCAGAAATGGGGATGGGGGGGGCGGTGGGGGGGTCTTTTATATTTGGAGTGCGTCTCCCAGCCAATGGAGCATGTGGGAAAAAGATGTCAAATAAAGAAGCGGCCTTCCCCTTTCTGGCAGCGCTCCCCGTACACAGAAGCCTTTCATCTGATGCACCACGCTTACAAAAAACAGCACAACATCCCCCCCCCCTCGGATAAAGGAGCTGCTCTGAAAAGGAGAGAAGGGGGGGGGCGAGCAGCAGAATTCCTCCAGTGCCTGAACCCCCCACCACCACCACCAAGCCCAGTCCCCTGAGGACCAGGAGCTGGGACACCGGTGTGACCGATCTATCGGGGGGGCTGCAGCGGGTGGGTGGGTGCATCCCCGCCCCCCCCCGTCTCACTACATGCTTCATGCTTGAGCAGCTGAGAAAAATAGCGGGTTTGGGTGGATTAAAATGAAGAAAAATTAAGACAGAACAGTGCGCGGCTGAAAAGCGAAGGATCCCCTTCGGCTGGAACAATGGCCGCTCTAAGTTCTCCGGCCTCGCCGGGATCGGATGGAGTCATTACTCATTCAGTCAGGAGGGGGGGGGGAGGACTCAATTACCTCAAGCTAAAGATGCTATCAGTGAATAAAAGTGCATATTTTCCTCCATTCATCTCCGGCCCATTAAAGTGAAAGGAATGATTTGATCTGCCTGCATCTCCACATGTGTGAGATCTGATGAATCGTAGCTGCGGGACATGAATATTCATGAAGGTAAAGATGATCCAGACTTCCAGCCTGCTGCTGGGGGGGGGGGGGGGGGGGGGGTCTCAGCGTCTGAGAACGTGGAGGAAACAGAGTGAAAGTGATGTCTGAGATGCAGCAGGTGGAGCAGGTGACTTTGCTCCGTCCGTTTCCAGCGACGGATTGATCGGCCGCGGCCTTCGTCCTCGTCCGTGTCACAACAGATTATTTGATGCGGCTACGTTCTCGTGACTTCAGCTGCGGCGTATCGACTTTCTCCCCGGACCTCCAGCCTCCGTATTGGCACTTCTGACATCATCTCCTTGAAATATTGAATTCTTCTCAGCTGTCGAGCTCACACAGAACACGGGCCGCCGTTCGACCGGCCGCATCAGCTGTCACGGCGCCCGCCGCAGCGCCCGCCGCTTTCTGACACTCTGAAGTCGTTACGAGCATCACCTCCATGGTTCCAGCAGGTAACCCCCCCCCATCATCCTCCTGAGACGAACCCTCATGGTGGCTCTGCGGGACCAGCGTTGTGCTGAAACCTCATTTAAATCCCGCGTTAGTTCATCTCCGCTGCAGTTAATTAACTCCTTGTTGTGACCTTTCGCTCTGACAGGTCCGGCTTCACGTAGAAAGTCAGGGTTGCTGATCTGGACAGACGATTCCTCATCTGAGGCAGATTTCCACCGTGGCGTCTCAGAAATGTGAAGCTTTCAGGGTTTCAAGTGTAAAATTCATCACGTTGCTGACGGACGAAACTTCCAGCTGCTGACAACTTTTCAATTCAATTCAATTTTATTTATAAGAGCGCTTTACAACAGCCATGACTGATCAGAGCGCTGCACACGATAAAAGCAGGTTTAGGAATAAAAGAACACTAGGAATAAAACACAATAAAACTTCCATAAAAAACAGAAAAGTGACGGACCGAAACTCGTGTGGACGATAAGACGAAGTATCTCATCACCTTTTTTCTTTTGTTTTTCAGAGAAAAAGTAACACTGAATGTGACTTTTTCGTGAATTTTGGTCAGAATCGTCTTCACGCTGATAAAAGATTCAGATTCAGTAAAAGAAAGATTAAACTGATTTCCTGAAAGATTTCACTCAGCTGCTACTCGGATACGATCAGGGAAAATCATTCAGTAAATGAAATGAAAAATACTTTATTTATCCCAGAAGGGGAATGAAAAAGAAAGGAAAAAAAAGGAAAATTTCTAATTAAAGAAGAAAAGAATAGAACAGAATAAAAGGGAAGAACAGAATGGAATAGGGCAGAATAGAATAGAAAACAGAGCAAAAAAGAATAGAATAGAATAAAACCGAATACAATAAAAGGGAAAAATAGAATATAAAAAAGGGAATAGAATCTAAGAATAGAAAAGAACAGACAGACAGAAGATAAAACAAAGAAAAAAGAAGAAAGAAAGAGAAACGAAAAAAGAATAAAGGAAGAATAGAACAGATAAAACAACACAGAATAGAATAAAATGAAATAGATCAGAATAGAGCAGAAAACAAAAGAAAGTCTAAAGTAAAATAAAAAACTAGCTTATAAGCAAAGCAAACATAAAAGTCATCATCTTACTTGTGATTGGTTGTTCACAGCTGAGGCGTGACGTGTGTGTGATGTACGTGACATGGATGTGTGTTAACCCGAACACCTGACCACATTCACCTGTCTGACTCATGAACAGGTGAGATCTTTACCTGCAGGCTGAACTCGGACGTTCATGGTGCAGAATAGACAGTGAAGACTCGGACGTTCGTCCGTTCACGTGCTGAAAACCTCAGCAGCATTTACGCATTTATAACGTGCTTTTCAGAGATTTGCTCATCACTGATAGAGACGGAGACAAATACAGATGGACGTGATGAATGACTGAAATCATGAAAATGAGACAGTCGTCCTCAAAATTATTCACACCCTCAAATCAAAGAAGGAAAAATCAGCTGTCAGTGAAACAAGATGAAACTGATCAAATAAATAATAAATAAAAATTCTATGAAAATCACGACATTAATTTTGAATTGTAGCTTTAAGGAAACATTAAAAACAAACACACAAAAAATAAAACAAGTAAACAAGCGTGATGGGGCTCTGAAGCTAAAATTTCCTTGAGCAACACTTTGATTCAATCACTGCAATCAGGTGTTTTCTGTAACGTCCAATCAGACGTCTGCACCTGCTGACAGGTATGTTGATCCATGTTCATGGGAAATGTGCTTTAATGTGTCTGGACAGTTTTGTTTGTTTGTTTTTTTAAATGATTATTTCCAACCACAATTCAAAAACAATCATTTTATTTCACTAAATTATAATTTTGTAAATTTTTATTTATTAGTAGTTTCTTTAGTTTCTTTTTATTTGAATTACTGTTGTGAATTTAGACTTTTCTTTAATTAGAGGGTGTGAATAATCAATAATAATCGCACATCTGTGTGCACATCTGTGTGCACACAGATGTGCACATCTGTGTGCACACAGACGTGCACACAGATGACGTTTGCCATGTGAAACTGTGAAACCTGCTCCAGGTTCCTGCAGAAACAGCACATCCTCACCTTGTTCTTGGCGTAGGACGTGTTGAGAACGCTTCGGGTCTCCTTGCCTGTGTAGATCACCACCCCGATCACGGTTCCTGCCAAACATGGAGACAAGGAAAGTAATGCAGCTCATTAAGCGAGCCCCCCCGCCCCCCCATGGAGGCGTACGTGCACGCGGAGTCTTACAGAAGTAAGATGAACGGTATGAGAGGAAACACAATAAGGCCGTCTGACCGCCGGGCCTTCAGCCATCGTTTGGAAGCTCATAAACTCCGATCAATACTTCACCATCTTTATTTGCCAATTCATTACAGTGGCCTTATTACACAGGATTAATGAGTCATTAATATTAAATGAGCTTAATGAGAAAGCCGAGGCTCTAATAAAGCTAAATACAGACCATGAAATCCCCAAACTATAAAAAACGGCAGCAAAGTTATAGATGGGGGAGGAATAAAAGGAGGAAAGAGAACGAGAGGAGAACGTGCGGTTAGAGGAAGGTGATGGATGACGGCTGCTGACCGATGCCAGAAGCTCTGCTCTCCAATCACAGCTGGGCCGGCGAATACGGGGGGCTGAGGGGGGGCTTCCTGCTCCGGTCAAGGTCAGGCCGGAGGAGGACACCGACACCGCGGATCAATGGTGCGGTCGTCGGAGGGCGTCGAACGACACAAACACTTCCAGGAGAGCAGGAATGATGGAGGATGAGCTCCACTCGGGCTTTCAGCCCGTAAACTCACGAAATGAGTCAAATAAAACGAAAATGCAGCGTTGCTACGGAGACGCGACCTCGTATAAAACGGCTCTTTGCCAAGTTTTGTTTAGCGTTGACAAAACTCTGCTTCACACGTTCACAGCTTAAAGAATCCAGAGAGAAACTTCAGACTCAGAGAAAAAACGGATTAAAACGAGTTTAAAAGATTCGGACAGAAATCGTGAACTTGACTGGATTCTTCTGTGGAGTTCACGCGGCGCTCGAGCCGGCGTCGGAGCGGCCGCATCAGCGTTCTTAATGAAACACACGGCTGTTACAACGCTGCTGCAGCACCGAGAACCTCGTTACAGGCATCACCTCCATGTTCCAACAGGTAACCCCCACCACCATCATCACCCCCCCCATTATTATCCCCCACCACCATCATCACCCCCCCCCATTATTATCCCCCACCACCATCATCACCCCCCCCCCCATTATTATCCCCCACCACCATCATCACCCCCCCCCCCATTATTATCCCCCACCACCATCATCATCACCCCCCGCGCCCATCATCATCCTCCCGCTACAAATCAGATATTAACCATCAAACTTTCATCAAGCATCTAGAACCTTTAATCCCAGTCAGCATCTAGAACCTTTAATCCCAGTCAGTATCAGAACCTTTAATCCTAGTCAGCATCAGAACCTTTATCCCAGTCAGCATCAGAACCTTTAATCCCAGTCAGCATCTAGAACCTTTAATCCCAGTTAGCATCAGAACCTTTAATCCCAGTCAGCATCTAGAACCTTTAATCCCAGTCAGCATCTAGAACCTTTAATCCCAGTCAGTATCAGAACCTTTAATCCTAGTCAGCATCAGAACCTTTATCCCAGTCAGCATCAGAACCTTTAATCCCAGTCAGCATCTAGAACCTTTAATCCCAGTTAGCATCAGAACCTTTAATCCCAGTCAGCATCAGAACCTTTAATCCCAGTCAGCATCAGAACCTTTATCCCAGTCAGCATCAGAACCTTTAATCCCAGTCAGCATCAGAACCTTTAATCCCAGTCAGCATTAGAACCTTTAATCCCAGTCAGCATCAGAACCTTTATCCCAGTCAGCATCAGAACCTTTAATCCCCAGTCAGCATCAGAACCTTTAATCCCAGTCAGCATCTAGAACCTTTATCCCAGTCAGCATCAGAACCTTTAATCCCAGTCAGCATCAGAACCTTTAATCCCAGTCAGCATCTAGAACCTTTATCCCAGTCAGTATCAGAACCTTTAATCCCAGTCAGCATCAGAACCTTTAATCCCAGTCAGCATCTAGAACCTTTAATCCCAGTCAGCATCTAGAACCTTTAATCCCAGTCAGCATCATAACCTTTAATCCCAGTCAGCATCAGAACCTTTAATTCCAGTCAGCATCTAGAACCTTTAATCCCAGTCAGTATCAGAACCTTTAATCCCAGTCAGCATCAGAACCTTTAATCCCAGTCAGCATCAGAACCTTTAATCCCAGTCAGCATCAGAACCTTTAATCCCAGTCAGCATCTAGAACCTTTAATCTCAGTCAGTATCAGAACTTTTAATCCCAGTCAGCTTCAGAACCTTTAATCCCAGTCAGTATCAGAACCTTTAATCCCAGTCAGTATCAAAACCTTTAATCCCTGTCAGCATCTAGAACCTTTAATCCCAGTCAGCATCTAGAACCTTTAATCCCAGTCAGCATCTAGAACCTTTAATCCCAGTCAGCATCTAGAACCTTTAATCCCAGTCAGCATCAGAACCTTTAATCCCAGTCAGCATCAGAACCTTTAATCCCAGTCAGCAGCTGGAACCTTTAATCCCAGTCAGCATCAGAACCTTTAATCCCAGTCAGCATCTAGAACCTTTAATCCCAGTCAGCATCTAGAACCTTTAATCCCAGTCAGCATCAGAACCTTTAATCCCAGTCAGCATCCAGAACCTTTAATCCCAGTCAGCATCCAGAACCTTTAATCCCAGTCAGCATTAGAACCTTTAATCCCAGTCAGCATCCAGAACCTTTAATCCCAGTCAGCATCCAGAACCTTTAATCCCAGTCAGCATCTAGAACCTTTAATCTCAGTCAGTATCAGAACCTTTAATCCCAGTCAGCTTCAGAACCTTTAATCCCAGTCAGTATCAGAACCTTTAATCCCAGTCAGTATCAAAACCTTTAATCCCTGTCAGCATTAGAACCTTTAATCCCAGTCAGCATCTAGAACCTTTAATCCCAGTCAGCATCTAGAACCTTTAATCCCAGTCAGCATCTAGAACCTTTAATCCCAGTCAGCATCAGAACCTTTAATCCCAGTCAGCATCAGAACCTTTAATCCCAGTCAGCATCTGGAACCTTTAATCCCAGTCAGCATCAGAACCTTTAATCCCAGTCAGCATCTAGAACCTTTAATCCCAGTCAGCATCTAGAACCTTTAATCCCAGTCAGCATCTAGAACCTTTAATCCCAGTCAGCATCAGAACCTTTAATCCCAGTCAGCATCAGAACCTTTAATCCCAGTCAGCATATAGAACCTTTAATCCCAGTCAGCATCTAGAACCTTTAATCCCAGTCAGCATCTAGAAACTTTAATCCCAGTCAGCATCCAGAAACTTTAATCCCAGTCAGCATCAGAACCTTAAATCCCAGTCAGTATCAGAACCTTTAATCCCAGTCAGAATCAAAACCTTTAATCCCAGTCAGCATTAGAACCTTTAATCCCAGTCAGCATCTAGAACCTTTAATCCCAGTCAGCATCTAGAACCTTTAATCCCAGTCAGCATCAGAACCTTTAATCCCAGTCAGCATCAGAACCTTTAATCCCAGTCAGAATCTAGAACCTTTAATCCCAGTGAACATTCAGAACCTTTAATCCCAGTCAGCATCTAGAACCTTTAATCCCAGTCAGCATCTAGAACCTTTAATCCCAGTTAGCTTCAGAACCTTTAATCCCAGTCAGCATCTAGAACATTTAATCCCAGTCAGCATCTAGAACCTTTAATCCCAGTCAGCATCTAGAACATTTAATCCCAGTCGGCATCCAGAACCTTTAATCCCAGTCAGCATCTAGAACCTTTAATCCCAGTCAGCATCTAGAACCTTTAATCCCAGTCAGCATCAGAACCTTTAATCCCAGTCAGCATCTAGAACCTTTAATCCCAGTCAGCATCTAGAACCTTTAATCCCAGTCAGCATCTAGAACCTTTAATCCCAGTCAGCATCTACAACCTTTAATCCCAGTCAGCATCTACAACCTTTAATCCCAGTCAGTATCAGAACCTTTAATCCCAGTCAGCATCTAGAACCTTTAATCCCAGTCAGCATCTAGAACCTTTAATCCCAGTCAGCATCAGAACCTTTAATCCCAGTCAGCATCTAGCACCTTTAATCCCAGTCAGCATCTAGAACCTTTAATCCCAGTCAACATCTAGAACCTTTAATCCCAGTCAGAATCCAGAACCTTTAATCCCAGTCAACATCAGAACCTTTAATCCCAGTCAGCCTCTAGAACATTTAATCCCAGTCAGCATCCAGAACCTTTAATCCCAGTCAGCGTCTAGAACCTTTAATCCCAGTCAGCGTCTAGAACCTTTAATCCCAGTCAGCATCCAGAACCTTTAATCCCAGTCAGCATCTAGAACCTTTAATCCCAGTCAGCATCAGAACCTTTAATCCCAGTCAGCTCAGAACCTTTAATCCCAGTCAGCATCTAGAACCTTTAATCCCAGTCAGCATCAGAACCTTTAATCCCAGTCAGCATCTAGAACCTTTAATCCCAGTCAGCATCTACAACCTTTAATCCCAGTCAGTATCAGAACCTTTAATCCCAGTCAGCATCAGAACCTTTAATCCCAGTCAGCATCTAGAACCTTTAATCCCAGTCAGCATCAGAACCTTTAGTAGAAATGCTAGAAAACTCGCATAAATCACCTAAAGTTAAACCAATATCACAATTTCAGGGTAAAATATAATTTTCTCATTTTAAGATAAAAGGCCGTCATTCACTCACCAGATGCAACGACTGTGCTCGCCCAGAGAGTGTTTTCAATGCTCAGGCTCTCATGGATCTGCGGATCCGAGTCTTCCTGCAGGAGAAATAAAAATAATAGTAATAATAATGATAAAGTTTTACTACAAGAAAGTATTAAAAATTAAAAATAAATGAAATTTCTATGAAAATCATGAAACTGATTTTGAATTGTGGGTCAAAAGAAATATGAAAAACAAACACTGAAAAAATAAAACAAATAAACAAGAATGATGGAGCTTCGAAGCTAAAATTTCATTGAGCAACACTTTGAGCCAATCACTGCAATCAGGTGTTTCTGTAACGTCCAATCAGACGTCTGCACCTGCTGACAGGTATGTTGGTCCATGTTCATGGGAAAGATGCTCTGATGTGTCTGGGACAGGTTTTCTTGTTTTGTTTTTTTAAAATTATTATTTTCAACTGCAGTTTAAAAGTAATGTTTTATTTCATTAAGTTATAATTTTGTAAATTTTTATTTATTATTAGCTTCTTTAGTTTCTTGTTATTTAAATTACTACTTTGAATTTAGCCTTTTCTTTAAAAGAAGGACATGAATAATTTTAAGGATGACTGTTTAACATATCGCAAGCTGAATATCATGTATCAGTTTTGTTTTTTGTTTTTTTTCCATCATTATTTTCAACCACAATTCAAAAGAAACATTTTATTTCACTAAATTATAATTTTGTCCATTTTTATTTATTATTAGTTTCTTGTTATTTGAATAACTATTGTGAATTTAGCTTTCTTTTTAGGATTGTCTTGTCACAGCAGTGAAAGTTTTTTAAGCTTTACATGTAAAATTTTTATCATTAAGTGTCCAGAAACAAAGTTATTACAGGAACACAAATGTTTGTCATCTTGTGGCCATAAACGTTTGGGAACCACTGCCTTAAAAAACGAAGGAAGAAAATAAAAAGTGTGATGGGCTACAAGGGAAATAAACAGTAAGAGAACAGGTCGGCGCTCGGTTGGGGCATTAACTGAAGTGTGCAGCGCCGTTCGTGACCGTGGCGGTACAGTCTCGGCCTCGTCGATGTGCTCGCTAGATCCGGCGTGGCGATAGAGGCTCCTTTAAAGAACAGATCAGAGTGGAACCTAAATGAGATTTTGTGATAAATAAGCCCCTGGAGAGCCTCCTGTTTCAGCCTCTTTTTAAGACAAACGCTGAAAATGGCTGCAGTCAGGAGCCGCGGCTCTGGTTTCGGCTCAAATTGCCTGCCTGATATGATAATTATGATACCTAAGCAGCCACATCCTGTCAATCCACTGGAACATGGGAAGAGGTGCATGAAAAATGAATGCTTGACCGCTCTGACATTGGCATGGCAGCGCGGTGTTGGTAACGTCTCGGCCAGGACCGCGTATCCATCTCCAGACTGCGAGGAAAGAAAGCCTCATAAATAGGTGAGTTCATTTGCTGCAGATCTGTGGGAACCCGCTTTCTTTCCCATCCTGCTCAGACTAAAAGCAAAGGAAGGCCGCGGAGGATGAATGAGCGCAGGAAGTGCTCGCTCACTAAGCCTGGTGTGTGGCCAAGAGTGAAGACGGACCACAAAGCCCGCCTTTGTCCTGCAGCTCCGCTCGCTGTGGGGGCTGCACTAATCTGCTATTAATAAAAAAAAATCTCTGAGCAACAAGCAGGACGGGCCGGAGCTGAAGACCCGGCCCGCTGGACCAGACAGCGGGTCCAGATGGACTCACAACAACTCATTGTTGTCACCCGTCAACACGCAGCGGCGATGCGCGTCCTCCATCCCTGCAGGTTAAAAGCAGCCTGCCGGAGGTTCGACGGCGGATAAATACGGCAGCCGTACCCTGGTGAAGTTCCCCTCGAAGCTGTGGATGTCCAGCTGAGGCTGCTGGGCGTAGACGTAGGCTCTGATGGAGAACAGGTCCTGAGACGAGAGGACACAGAAACCAGGACTTCAGTTTCATTTTCATTCACACTGGACCTCCGCTGGTTAGCTACCAACATCACAAACAAATCATGGCACGCAGAATCCCTTCACTGAACTTTAAAGGTACACCGTGTAACTTTTGACCCAAACGTTGGTGTAACGTAAGTGATAACGCACGATTTCTGGGGTCAAAATTCAGGATATGACACATGTGGGTGCTCTGAGGGGGCTGTCCTCCGCACAAACCAGACACTGTAACTATGGATGTATTCTACGGATGCACCATATTGGAATTTTGGCCAATATCCAATATGCCGATATTTTAAAACTTATGTACCGATATTAAAGCTGAAAAAATTAAGCAGTCATTGCAAATAGCAGTTTTGTTATCCGATTCCGACACTTAAAAGAAATAGGGGTGGAAAAAAAAATCAATACACTGAAATATCGTGATATTTTCATATGCCAAAATCAAACAGATATTTAAAAATCCAGCATCAATCTATTCTACTTACAAAATCATGCATGATTTCACCTTTCTGTTACAAAATCTCATGATATTTCATGAATTTCTGCGAGATTTTGTAACAGATATTTTAAAACTCATGTGCCCCGATAATCGATATCAATACCGATATTAAAGCTAAAAAAAAATAAGCAGTAATTGCAAATAGCATTTTTGTTATCCGATTCTGACACTTAAAAGAATTAGGGGTGGGGGAAAAAAAATCTATACACTGAAATATCACAATATTTTCATTTGCCAAAATCAAACATATTTAAAAACACGGTATCGATCTATTCTACTTACGAAATCTCGAGTGATTTTGTGAATTTCTGCGAGATTTTGCAACAGAACGGTGAAATATCACAAGATTTCATTTGTAAAATAGATGATACTGCATTTTTAAATGTCAGTATGATATCAGAAGATGAAAATATTGCAATATTTCAGTTACTTTTACAAAATCTCAGGATACTTCATGAATTCGTAACATTTCGTGACTAAAATAGATCGATACCGCGTTTTTAAATGTCAACATATCAGCATCTGAAAATATCCCACGATATTTCGTGAATTTTTTTTTTTCCGGACAAGATTTTGTAACGGAGCGATGAAATATTGTGAGATTTCATTAGTAGATCAGACCGATACTGCATTTTTAAATGTCTATATGATATCAACATATGAAAATATTGTGATATTTCAGTCACTTTTACAAAAAATCTCACAATATTTCATGAATTCTCACCAGATTTTGTTGGCAAAATAGATGGATACCGCATTTTTAAATGTCAATATGATAGTAGCATATGAAAATATCGCAATATTTCAGGGTATCAGTATTTTTTCCCACTCCTAGTCTTTAGAAGTTTTAAAGTCTGTAAAAAAGAAGTTTTTGAAGAAGTTTTTTTTGTTGTTTTTTTTAAGACTTTAGAAACAGCGGGCTGATCGGTGGCCGATGTCCGATACTAAGTTTTAAGGCCGATACCGATAGGGGGCCAAATATATCGTGCATCCCTAAAAAATACAAACTATCATAGCCTTGATAACCCTGCAGGTTGCAGGTCTTTAAAACCGAGCTGCAGCTCGTTAATGAGACGTTTGCATTTCAGACTGAACCCGACTCGGGTCCCGACCACGTCGGGTCTCTGATCACGTTAAGAAGCAACGATAAAACCCATCGAGTCAACTTAGGTCTGGTTTGCTTCGTGTCATCGGCGCCCAGACGCGATGATGCTTCCGGTCCGTCTGATTCCAGATTCTCTGAACGGAAACGTACCCCCACGGCTGGAAGTCGCTGCGTGCAGCCGACGGCGACTTTCAGCTTCCAGTCGGTTTCTCCGTCCAGCTGATCCGTTCTGATGAAGCACGCTCCTGAAAGACAAAAAAAAGGAGTCATGTGACTTCATCTGAGGACACGCTTCCTCCGAACGACACGGGTAGCGAGCACCACGTCCGCCCGTCAGCGAGCATTACAACTTCATCACAGCTTCACAGCAAAACGACGTTTCATCAACAGTTCATATGAACTGAAAAACAGTCTTTCAGATGCGACATAACGACCTTCGCCAGCTACTTCAGAGGTTCCCACGTTATAGAAAAAATCATTATCACCATTATTTAGGCAAATATTGAAATCACAAATGATTATTTTCTAGTTACATGACGCATTCATTTAGCATTTCTTTCTAAGGTTTCTAGCATTGAAAATAAATAAAGGCTGCAAATATGAACCTTACAGCTGTTTTGCAATGTATAAAACATTAAATGAATAAAATAAATATACTTTGAATTCTAAATTAATGCTAAAAACATAAAAATATCCAAAATAAACAATGTATCAGCTGTTCTGCAATTTCTTTATATTTGAAAAAGATAAATATCCGTTTCTCTGCACACTGAAGAATTTGTACACATTGACTGCAGCATCATCATCCTCTCAGCAGCCTCGCTGCTTCGACGCACTGCGTGTGCAGCGGCAGCCTGAAAAAATTTGAGCAGCAGTGACCTGTATCGATCGGAGGTGATATTACATATGAAACAGCTGATGGATGAGAGCAGCTATCTGACAGAGAGGGCAAAGGGCGACGATAACGCATCCCCAGAGGGTTAAGTATGATGGAGAACATTAAGACAAGGAGGATGATTCATGCTTTCCTTCCTCTGCAGAGGCAGCTCAGCTCCTCACATAACACCGAGATGAGAGCATGAGGAAGAAAAAAAGACACGTCTGTTAGAGACAAAGACGTCAACACCTCCCTGAGGACAATATTGGCAGATCAGAGATTGATGGAAATGACGTCCGGAGAAGATTTCCTCAGAAAAGAGCCCCGTCCTGATGCAGCGCATCGACTGGGATCCGTCATGTCACCGTGGGAGAATCTTACAGGTCCCAGGAAGCAAAGTCGCCACATCTCTGAGACGGGAGCTACAAACCAGCTGCTTTCATCACCTTTGACTTTAAAACCCGGTTCCCGGTAATTACTCACCGGTTTTCTCAGATGTTCTCAGGAAAATCATGTCCGCAGGAATCCGCTGGTTCTGCAGAACCGAAGACAAAAACACCCAAATGATGAAAACTATCAGAAAACGTTTGTGAGGCTTTAAATAACATTTAATTCTTTTTTATTTCAATATTTATAAAGGGACTAAGGATGCACGATATAACCAGCCCCCTATTGGTATCAGCATATATCGGCCTTAAAACTGAGTATCAGTCATCGGCCACCCTACCGATATTAAACCGACAGAAAAGAAAGAAAAAAAAAGAGACTTCTTCTTCTTCAAAGACTTCTTTTTTACAGACTTTAAAACTTCTAAAGACTAGGGGTGGAAAAAAATAATGATACACTGAAATATCGCAATATTTTCATATGCTGATATCATATTGACATTTCAAAAACGTGGTTTCGATCTATTTTACTAATGAAATCTTGCAATATTTCATCATTCCGTTATGAAATCTCGCGAGAATTCAAGAACATTTTGTGATATTTTCATATGCTGATATCATATTGACATTAAAAAATGCAGTATCGGTCCATTTTGCAAAAGAGATCTCACGATATTTTATCATTCTGTTATGAAATATCGTATTTATGAAATATCGTAAGATTTTGTAACAAAACAATGGAATCTCACAAGGTTTTGTAAGTAAAATAGATCGAAACCGCGTTTCAAAATATTGATTTGATATCAGAATATGAAAATATTGTGATATTTCAGTGTATCGATATTTTTTCCCACCCCTATTTTTCAAAGTGTCGGAAACGGATAACAAAATTGCTATTTGAAATGACTGCTTATTTTTTCCGGATTTAATATAGGTATTGATATCGATTATCGGCCACAAGTTTTAAAAAATATCAACATATCAGATATTGGCCAAAATCAATATCATGCATCCCTAAAAGGGACCCATTTTTTCCAAAATATCTTTTTATAGTTTATTCTAAAATGAACTGTTCCCACTGAGATCAAAGATCTCTTTTTCAAGGGAGGCCTGACCAAGAGGGCAGCAGCACAGTTAACAGTAAAAATAACCTCCAATAATACTTCAGTTCTCCTTTGTCTGAGTACAATCTTACTTTTGGCACCCGGTTAAGTGATTTCGGTCATATCTAAAAGACAGGGACTACTTTTTGTCTATAGGCAGCGACAAATCTCAACTGAAATAAGCTACGGAGTTCCCCAAGGCTCCATCTTGGGGCCACTGCTGTTCAACATCTCGATGCTCCCACATGCTAAACTAAATATGTTTCTGTAATCATGCTGATGACACAAATTTATATAACCATCTCACCAGGAGAATCCCTGATCAAATGTATTGATCAAGTTAAAGAACAACTGATGAAAATCCCTTTTTTCATGCTGTTCATATGAAATATTTCTTATGGAAACAGGTATTTTTTAAGAAAACGATACTCAAAATTGCATTTCTATGTCTGCATTCATATCATCATGAACCAATGGCAGACACTTGAAGCAGGCTCAGTGGCCAATCACAAAGCTTCTACCCTGCTTCACCCCCTCCACTGATTCAGAGAAATAGTTAAGATTTCCGAGCAACAGCAATATGCAACCGCACATGTACAGTCGTCCTCAAAATTATTCATACGATTGTATTAAATAAGAAAAAAAATCTGCTGCCCGTGAAATAAGTTGAAATTAAACAAAGTAATAATGACTAAAAATTCTATGAAAATCATGACGTTGATTTTGAATTGTGGTTTAACAGATACATTAAAAACAAATACACAAAAATAAAACAAGTACTGTATGTTTTCATCATCCAGTGTCTAAAAACTAATAAAAAAAAGTTTACAGAGTAAAAAAGAAACAGAAACACATAAGGGCTGAAATGGACCCTGAAATTTTAACCATTTAGAAAAAAATAAATAAATAAATAAAAAAATACATCATCACTTTGATTCAAAACAAGTTTAGTGTGAGATGCAAGTTCAAAAGAAAAAAAAAAGCATAAAACTTACTCAAATTTAATAAGTTTTGAAAATGGCTTCTTGAAATTTGATGGTTCAATAAAACATTTATCAATAATCATCATTCAATAGAATGAATAATGAATAAAAAGTTAATTTTAAACTGATTTAAGGTTCTTTTGAGGTAAACTACTGCTCTGGTGTTTATCAGTCTCTTAAAAAGAGCAATTTATGCCACATTATTCTCTGAAATGAGGATTAAACTGGTTCCATCACTGATTTCTTCCTCGAGCATCAGATATGAAACAATGTGGGCAGCACCATCAAACCTCTGAAATGTGAGGGTTTCTGCAGGTAGTGATGGAAATATTTACCTTCTCCACGATGATCAGGTCTCCAACTTGTATGTCTGAACTTTTTACTTGAATTTTACCTGGAAAAAAAAAACTTGGGTAAATAATGTGGGTGTTAAAAGTAACTTAACCTCAAAGAACGTCTAATGTGCAGTGAAATAAAATCCAGGTATTGATCGACTGAAAACCGACTGTAAAAACCACAAGCCGCTTTCTGTAATTGTTCCCTCTTCCTGCCGCCTCCAACAGATTGATTACCTCCAGAGTGATAATGTAATACGCTTCTGTTTTCCTCTCTGGTCAGAGGCACGAACAGAAACAGAGAAACTAAAGGATTGCCATCAGCCGTAGCGCTCCGAGCCCGCCACGACTCGTCTTCTCCGAGCTGAAACAGCAGATCTGACATCATGAAGCGTCAGAAAGCTGCAGGTCCCGTCACAAACCTCTCACTGTGAGTTTGCTGTAGAGCTGAGAGTTCATCTCTTTGTCCCGCTGACACCGCCGCACCTCGTCCACGGCCTCACGCACCATCGTCACGGCGAGCACGAAACCCTGGAGGACAAACACGGTTTAATCATAACGGAGCCGAACATGTTTCTCTGCAGAACCGGCTCAGGTCGGGGCTTCAATGACACTCCTGGAGCAGGGATGCACCATATCATCCGCCCCCTATCGGTATCGACCTATATCGGCCTTAAAACTGAGTATCGGACATCGGCCACCCCACCAATCAGGCCGCTAAAGTCTAAAAAAGAACAAACAAAAAAACCAACTTCTACTTCTTCAAAAACTTCTTTTTTACAGACTTTAAAACTTCTAAACATTAGGAGTGGGAAAAATATTGACACACTGAAATATCGCAATATTTTCATATGCTGATATCATATTGACATTTATAAACACGGTATCCATCTATTTTACTTATGAAATCTCGGTGTTGATGTCATTAGACCACACCCCTTCTCATTCCAGAGATGCACATCACCTGATATGCTTAAAGGGGAAGTTCAGGATTTTTGACATTGGGCCTCATTTTCAAGTGAGCCAGAATCCTACTGATCACTGAAGACAGTTTCTACATGTTTCATCCCGTTATTCTAGTTCCAGTGGGTCACCAATGCTAATGCTAGTGCAAGTCAATAGGAATCTGCTAGCCTGCTATTAATAAAAAATTTTAAACAACTCCATAGAACATTCGAGGTAAATCATTTCTAACTTCAGACTATCTGTGTAAATGCCGTGTTAACAGAATAATGTTACAAATAAAACTGACCTGCATTTCGTTGCATTTTGATTGTTGCTGCTGAGAAACTTTACAAAGTTTTACTTCCTGTATTTGGCAGTGATGTCATCTGCTGCTACGTGCATGAAGGAATCTGATTATACAAACATAAAGTCTAAAATACGGCCACGTCTGAAAGGCATGAGGAAATGTCAAATTTTGAAGATGATTTAGAACTTTTTTCATCAAACTAACTGTCACCATGTCTTTATGAACAGAAATACACTGGCAAAGGCAGTAAGCTGGTAAGACACTAGTTCCCCAATATGTAATGCAAAATCTGTCATACAAGGCTAGTTTCACTTTTTTAACACATGAGTTTACTAGTTTAACACAGTGTTTACACAGATAATCTTGCTAATTTGCCTCAGATGTTCTGTGGAGTGATGAAGATAGGTTTTAATGACAGGCTAGCAGATTCCTATTGACTTCCACTAGCATTAGCATCAGCGACCTCCTGGAACTAGAACAACGGGATGAAATATGTTGAAACTGTCTTTAGTGATCAGTTGGATTCTGGCTCACTTGTAAATGAGGCCCTATGTCAAAAATTCTGAACTTCCCCTTTAATTGGTAGCAGGCTTTGGGCCTGTACAGCTTGGAGTAAGACAACATGCATGAAGAGGATGATGTGGTCAAAATACTCATTTGCCTAATAATTCTGCACTCCCTGTAGAAGTCATTTAAAAACAAACTTAGGAGTAAAAACAGAGGTTTATTTACCAGCGGAGCCCAGTACGTGTACAAGTACCCGATCTTCAGCGATGGCACGAACTGGGAGCACGCCACCACCAGGAAGTAGAGGTTGAGGAAGAACTTGAACTGCTGGTAGAGAACCTGAGAGGGAGAAAACGACAGATTCAGCAGGAGAAAGAGGAGGATGCAGCTCTGACAGACCGGTCCGGATGGATTACTGTGCAGTACAGCTGTCAACCAATATTCTGAACTCAAATATATATTCGAATATTAATAAAAACCCAAGATTCAAATGTGAAAATTATTATACGAATATTAAATAAACAGTGGGAAAAATAGCCTATTACATTAGGCCTACATCTGCTACACTGGTTTGATTATAGGTAGGGATGCACGATGTTGGAATTTTGGCCGATATGCAATATGCCGATATTTTAAAACTCATGTGGCCGATAACCGTTATCAATATCAAAGCTAAAAAAAAAAAGCAGTCATTGCAAAAAGTTTTTTGTTATCCAGTTCCGACAGCTTAAAAAATAGGAGTGGGAAAAATATCGATATACTGAAATATAACAAAATTTTCATATGACGATATCAAATCGATACTTAAAAATGCGGCATTGATCTATTTTACTTACAAAATCTTGCAAGGTTTCGTGAATTCCTGCAAGATTTTGTAACAGAACAAGAAATATCGCAAGATTTTGCGAGTAAAATATATGGATATCTATGTTTTTAAATGTCAATATGATATTGGCATATGAAAATATTGCAAAATTTTTGTGAATTCTCGTGACAATTCCTAACAGAACGATGAAATATCACAAAATTTCATGAGTAAAATAGATCGATACCACGTTTTCAAATGTCAATATGATATCAGCATATGAAAATATCACAATATTTCAGTGTGTCAATATTTTTTCCCACCCCTAGTCTTCTTTAGAAGTTTTAAAGTCTATAAAAAAGAAGTTAAAGTAGTAGTAGTTTTTTGTCTTTTTTTTACTTTAGAAATAGCGGGCTGATCGGTTTAATATCGGTGGGGTCGCTGATGTCCGATAATCAGTTTTAAGGCCGATACTGATAAGGGGCTGATTATATTGTACATCCCTAATTATAAGCCGACTGTTTCAAGTTGTTTCATGTTTATTACAGCTTGCTCGGAGTATTCAGTGTTCCTTAATTTCATTTTAATTTGTCGGGACCTTTATTTCCACAAATTAGTGGTGTGGGGGCTGGGGAGGGGGGGGGGGGGGGGGGGGCACTGCAGCGAGTTCATTTTGTACTGTCCTGGGCATTGTTAAAGATGTTAATATTGAAATAAAAATAAATAAATACCTATAAAAGTAGTCGTGTCTTGTATTATGTTGTCTTGCTTTGGCGTAAGAGCAAATATTCGAATATCGTTTTGGCGTAGTTTTGCCAGCCCTCCTGCGCAGGGAACAGGATACATGCTAATGCTAACTTTACATTACCCCGATGGAAACTGAGACGTTCAGGCAGCAGCGTAACTCTGCGGGATAATCCTTCAGTACGTGACCACGGCAGCAATAAACCCTGCAGAGCTTCGACTTTCAGGGGGAATTTAGAGACTTCCGCCGCCGACTCACCTGTGGCTCGCCGCTAATGGGCGATCCATCAACAGGAGGACGTGAGAATTCCTCCCATCTAAGGTCAAACTGTGAATAATGTTTGCAATAATGAGAGCGTGGCGTGTAGTCACAGATTATCAGAGACGATGGGATCGATGGACGACGCTCCGCAGTTAATGAACCCGCCTGACCTTTAGGGAAAAATGCATCCTGCTAAACTCAATTTGTGTGTATTTAATAATTCAAAGTGGAGGAGAAAAATAGAGCCGTTCGGTTCGCCGTCGATGAGAATATCTACGTCTCTAATAGACGGTTGACATTTAATGGCCTGAGCCAAAGCCAGCCCTCTTAATCATGAGAGCATCTGCTTTTTAATAAATAACTCTGATGGATCTGTAACGTCCCGGCCGGGTAAACCTCCGACTTAATGACAGAGGAGGTAACCGACAGAACCGCGACTTCACACCACATGTGGTACAAAAACAACATGGTTTCACTTAAAGCAGGAAGTGTGTGAAACAGATTCACACACGGAGGAGAAACCTGCAGATTCCAGCGACTCACCCCAGGCACGAAGGTGAAGATGTTGTACTTCTGGTTTTTGATGGCGTTCTTTGGATACTTTTCCTCACATTTCTCCGGGCAGCCGAGCCAAACGGTCCGAGCCTTCAGCTCCTTCTTCCTCCGACAGACGTGAGCCAGACAGTCGCAGCAGCTGGAAGCAGAAGCAGAACAAAAAGAGTGGAAAGACTGAGCATCGCCGGAGGAAGCAAAGAGGAAAGAGAGATTCTCATCAGGATGAGGGAGATTTTCATCACGATGAAGGAGATTCTCATCAGGATGAGGGAGATTCTCATCGCGAAAAAGGTGGATCGGAGACTTTCATCAAGATGAGGGAGATTCTCATCGCGATGAGGGAGATTCTCATCAAAGAGGTGGATCAGAGAGATTCTCATCAGGATGAGGGAGATTCTCATCAGGATGAGGGAGATTCTCATCAGGATGAGGGAGATTCTCATCAGGATGAGGGAGATTCTCATCGCGATGAGGGAGATTCTCATCAGAATGAGGGAGATTCTCATCGCGAAAAAAGGTGGATCGGAGACTTTCATCAAGATGAGGGAGATTCTCATCGCGATGAGGGAGATTCTCATCAGAATGAGGGGGAGATTCTCATCGCGAATTTTTAAGATGAGTTTATCGGATGGGGGAAGACTTTCATCAAGATGAGGGAGATTCTCATCGCGATGAGGGAGATTCTCATCAGGATGAGGGAGATTCTCATCGTGAAAAAGGGTGGATCGGAGACTTTCATCAAGATGAGGAGAGATTCTCATCAGGATGAGGTGGAACGGAGACTTTCATCAAGATGAGGGAGATTCTCATCGCGATGAGGGAGATTCTCATCAGGATGAGGGAGATTCTCATCAGGATGAGGTGGAACGGAGATTCTCATCAAGATGAGGGAAATTCTCATCAGTATGAGGTGGAACGGAGACTTTCATCAAGATGAGGGAGGGAGATTCTCATCAGGATGAGGGAGATTCTCATCAGGATGAGGGAGATTCTCATCGCGATGAGGGAGATTCTCATCAGTATGAGGGAGATCCGGAACGGAGACCCACAGAGAAGGAGACCACACGAAGGAGACCACAGAAGAGGGAGACCATCCGGGGCACCACCATGAGGGAGATCTCATCAGATGAGGGCGAAATCGGAGACTTTCATCAAGATGAGGGAGATTCTCATCAGGATGAGGGAGATTCTCATCAGGATGAGGGAGATTCTCATCACGATGAGGGGGAGATTCTCATCAGTATGAGGGGAACGGAGATCTCACAAGATTCCACCGAGGTGGAACGGAGACTTTCATCAAGATGAGGGAGATTCTCATCAGGATGAGGGAGATCCTCATCAGGATGAGGGAGATTCTCATCGCGATGAGGGAGATTCTCATCCGATGAGGGGACGGGGATTTCATCAAGATGAGGGAGATTCTCATCAGATGAGGGAGATTCTCATCAGGATGAGGGAGACCCCAAGGAAGATTCTCATCACGATGAGGGAGATTCTCATCAGGATGAGGTGGAACGGAGATTTTCATCAAGATGAGGGAGATTCTCATCAGGATGAGGGAGATTCTCATCAGGATGAGGTGGAACGGAGACTTTCATCAAGATGAGGGAGATTCTCATCGCGATGAGGGAGATTCTCATCAGGATGAGGTGGAACGGAGATTCTCATCAAGATGAGGGAGATTCTCATCAGGATGAGGGAGATTCTCATCAGGATGAGGTGGAACGGAGATTTTCATCAAGATGAGGGAGATTCTCATCGCGATGAGGGAGATTCTCATCAGGATGAGGTGGAACGGAGATTTTCATCAAGACGAGGGAGATTCTCATCGGGAGAGGGAGATTCTCATCGCGATGAGGGAGATTCTCATCAGGATGAGGTGGAACGGAGATTTTCATCGAGATGAGGGAGATTCTCATCGCGATGAGGGAGATTCTCATCAGGATGAGGTGGAACGGAGATTCTCATCACGATGAGGGAGATTCTCATCGCGATGAGGGAGATTCTCATCAGGATGAGGTGGAACGGAGATTCTCATCACGATGAGGGAGATTCTCATCAGGATGAGGTGGAAAGGAGATTCTCATCAGGATGAGGTGGAACGGAGATTCTCATCAGGATGAGGTGGAACGGAGATTCTCATCACGATGACGGAGATTCTCATCAGGATGAGGTGGAGCGGGAGATTCTCATCAGGATGAGGTGGAGCGGGAGATTCTCATCATGATCAGGGAGATTCTCATCAGGATGAGGTGGAACAGAGGTTCTCATCACGATGACGGAGATTCTCATCAGGATGAGGTGGAACGGGAGATTCTCGTCAGGATGAGGTGGAACGAGAAAATATGAATTCTCATCAGGATGAGGGAGATTCTCATCAGGATGAGGTGGAACGGGAGATTCTCATCAGGATGAGGGAGATTCTCATCAGGATGAGGTGGAACAGAGGTTCTCATCAGGATGAGGTGGAACGGGAGATTCTCATCAAGATGAGGGGGAGATTCTCATCACAATGAGGTGGAACGGGAAATTCTCATCAGAATGACGTGGAATGAGTTTCTCATTTTGGATCTGCAGTAACTGTGTGATACTATCAAAGCTGCAGCTAGCGATTATTTTAATAGTTGATTAATCTACCCTAGTAATCGATCGATTAATCGTATAAGCTCTTTATAGGTTTTTTATAAAGATGTGACTGAGATGTAATGGAGGAATAGAGTCCAAATTCTGAAACAGCAATACTTTATTGCAACAACTCCATTTGCAGCTCCTGCACTGTATTTAGACTTAAACAAAAACAAAATACCTGATTTCACCGCAATACACGTTACCTTGTGACATAAATGAAAGTTAAATAAAACAAGCTGCATATTGCTTATATGTATAACGGCCAAATAAAAACAAAAAAAGTACATTTTTTGCAGTGTTTTCTCACATTTGGCTATTTTTTTTAAACATATTGTAACAATTATCAGGAACAAAACCGACGTACTGAGGTTGTAGTAATGTGACGAGACTAAACTTCATTTTTATAGTCACGTTGTGGCTTCGCAGTGTTTGCATTGTACCATCTTTTCTTTAGACTTAAGATTGAAATGTTCCCACACTTGTGATATTTTTCATGTTTTCTGTGGTTGTCATCCTTAATTCCTTCTTCGTTCTGTCGTTTCTCTCCGAGTTCTGCTGACTTCATTACTTCCCACCGTCACGAAAGAACCGCGCTTCTGGCTGAGCGGCACGTAATACCCGAAATAGTTTCTTCTTCTTCTTCTAACGGCAGTTGGCACCAAAGACTGCTGTTGACACGCAACGAGTAGGTGCATTACCGCCACCCACTGGTAAGGAGTGTCGGAACATACCGTATTTTATGGATTATAAGTCGCACTTTTTTTTAATAGTTTGGTGGCTTGTGTGACTTATATATCAAAATATACAATTTAACATATTTTTAAGTCTCAATTCATACTGACTGGCATGAGCCAAGGAGTAAATATTACCATCTAATCTCAAAAGAGGGCGCTCTAAGCTTTTGATGACTATTCTGCTCCAAGGGCAAAAATCCCAAAATGGCCTTATCTCAGTGAGAGGAGTTCATTTTGCACGTCTGTCTGTACCGCCTGAACAGTGGAACAAATCCTCAAAAAACATGTTAATCCTTCTTATTTATGATCATTTACAGGCATTAACTTTGGAATTGGACTGATTGGGTAATTTTTTGCAGTAACAAGTGGGACATGAAAAATCCGAAAATCACCATATTTTAAATAAATAAATATGACTTACAGTCCAGTGCGACTTATATTTTTTTCCTGTTCATGATGCATTTTTTGACTGATGGGACTTATAGTCAGGAAAATATGGTAGTTTGTACAGACCGGAAGCGACGTGTGAAGCGGGACTTTAAAAAGTTAAACGAAGCATCGATTACTAAAACAATCGATAAATTTTTCTAATGGAATAATTCGGTTAATTGCATCAGCCCTAAATGCTGTCATGTCAGCATGGAGCGTCGTCTCTGAGGAATGCCTTCAACACCTTGTTGGATGCATCCCACCAGGGATTTTGTCAGTTCTGGAGTAAAAAGCGGGCCGACCCGTTCCTGGAAGCTGGACGTGATGCAGAGATCGATGAGTTTGTGCCATTTTTCTGTTTCTTTTGTCAGGAACTGGGACTGAAAGCAGCTCATTACGACTTTGTCTCGACTCGATGCACATTTATTCTGCCGGTTTTTTTTATCATGTAAGAAGAGACGGAGTCAGACCGACGTCTGCCTTTTAAAAAGTGAATGACTTTGTGTCACCCTGCTAATGACTGCGACGAGGGCTTATCTCCCATCTCTGATATCAAATACAAACAGTGTGGTGGGAACTTTCAATGAGAGCAGCCGGATGCGAGCGTGACCTGAACTGGCACCTGAGGGGGAAACAGAGAGGCAGTGTACACCGTCATGCTGGGCGACTTGGCTTTTCCACTTTTTAAGCAAGTTGGCAACACAGGAAACTAAATAAATCTGCTGTGGTGAAACATCTTGTTTGTATTGGCCTCCATGTTCTCTGCCTCTGTGCGCTCGAGGCCAGATTCATAAGAGCGATTATTTGAGCAAATGAATGCTATTCAAATAATATGGCGTTTGAACAGTCGGGGCTTATTCACTGTGAATTATTTGTGTTTTATAATCCCACACTATGCACACAGAAAATTACTGGAAAGCATCAAACTGGTCAGCTGTGAAAAATCCGATTTTGTTCATTAGTGGGGGGGGGGGTGGAGGGGGAGGGAAAGGAGGGGGATCAATATCCGGCTTCAATTGGAGAAGCAGCATGACAACACTGCAGTTTCCTAAAATTCCTGCATGGGTTGGTGTTACAGTGAAAGTCCTGCACAAACATTTGCTTGGAAATGTCGCGCCTCCTTCTCCGAGCAAACAAACAAGCGCTCCTCTCCGTCTGAACGGAGCGTCTTTAGAGGGCAAAAGCTGTCAAATGAATCATTACCCGGATCAAGTTCTGTTTGACCTGAAAATCTTTTTGGATAGATGATGCGCAGCGAGGAACTCAACCACAAAAACGCGGCCTTATCCTCTCTTTGCACTTCACGCACAGCTGCCGGTGCGTTGGAAATCCAAGCTGATAATCAGAAGCATTATACACGACACGTGCACGTACACCGCGGCCAGCCGCCGCCGAGCTGCAGCGAGTTAAAAACACGGCGTCTGATACCTGCTACAGAGGACCTTCCAGCCCCCGAAGAGGAACCAGCCCAGCCCCCTCTGTCTCTGATTGATCCGGGCCCGCGGGAGCGTCTGGTAGTCGCTCTCATCGTTCTCGAAGCCTTCCTCCGACATCATCAGAGGCATCTCGTCCAAGTTGGACAGCTCATCTTCTACGGAGAATCTGAAACAGAAAACAAGAGCCTTTATCTGGACTCATCACACAGCCACATGATGAAGATGAGAACGTTAAAACTAGTCAAATAAACATCAGAAAAGTGAGTCATGTTGATTTAAAATGTTCACTCGTCTTATTTTAGTTTAATTTACCCCCATCTTTCATATTGTAGTGTGGACAAACACTTTTCCATCAACTTTAAATCAAGTAGCGCTTTGTTTGAACTGCAACCCATTCCAAGCCACTGACCTCACCTGCTAGTTTATTCTTTAAGTTAAATTTACTGAATATTTTCAGATGATGGGTGCCAGAGATGCAAGCGATCTCCCCCCACTATGAGCCGTATGTTCTGAGACAGCGGTGTTTGGTGATCCTCCCAAACAATCTGGTCTGACCTCATCTCAAATGAATGCAGTCGGCTTTTCATCTCTCCTGCCAGAAGGTTAATTCCTCTTAAGTGGAAGGAAGTACACCCCCCCCCCCCCCCCCCGCTGAAGATATAGTTTGCGAGGGTCTCAAAGGACTTATCAAAGAACGTGGCCATCTTTGGTTAATTATGTGGAGCGGTTGTCATTCACTGAAGTATTACATGACACTGCTGTTTTGGTTGTACATGGCTTCAACACACTAATTAGTATCCAATATCAGTATCGGATCGGTATCAGGTATCGGCCGATACGCTCAGCCCTGGTATCAGTATCGGATTGGTCAGCGTACACATTTCTGCATCTATTCCCATCATGTGAAGTGAAACCTCTGAGGAACCTTTCCAACACCTTGTGTCCAGTGTATACTGAGAACGTTTTAGATAAATTAAGGCTGTGCAATATACTGATATGATATCGCGATATGATATTTACACATATCGTTATATCGCAGTATTAGTTGTGCACATTTTTTTGCTTTATTTTTTCGTAATGACCCAGCTGCACCTCGACTGACTACAAAGGGGTCACCTGATTATTTAATAAGGTTGGGAAAAAATATCGATACACTGAAATATCGCCATATTCTCATATGCTGATACCATATCTATATTTAAAAACGCGGTATCAACCTATTTTACTAATAAAATCTAGCGTGATATCATCGTTTTGTAACGAAATCTCATGAGATTTCACGAAATCCCACGAGATTTTGTAACAAAACGATGAAATCTCGCAACATTTCATCGTTCTCTTACGAAATCTCGCGAGATTTCATTGGCAAAGTAGATCAGTAGTGCATTTTTAAATATCAATATGAAATCTGCATTTAAAAATATTGCGATATTTCAGTGTATCGATATTTTTCCCATCCCTATAAATTAGGGCGGTATATTTTACTGATATGATATCGCAATATGATATTTACATGAGAGAGATATGATATTTACACATATTGTTATATCGTGCAATTTTTTTTGCTTTATTTTTTCGTAATGACCCGACTCCACCTCGACTGACTACAAACGGGTCACCTGAGTAGTTAATATGGGTGGGAAAAAATATTGATAAACTGAAATATCGTGATATTTTCATATGCTGATACCATATCTGCTGTATATTAAAAAAACACAGTATCAATCTATTTTACTAATGAAATCTCGCAAGATATCAGCGTTTTGCTACTAATCTCATGAGATTTCACGAAATACTGCAAGATTTTGTAACAGAACGACGACATCTTGCGCTATTTTGTGACATCTCATGAGATTTTATAACAAAACAATGATATCTCGCGAGATTTTATCAGTAAAATAGATCATTACCGCGTTTTTAAGTATAGATATGGTATCAGCATATGAAAATATCGCAATATTTAAGTGTATCAATATTTTTTCCCACCCTTATTATTTAAACTGTCTGGAAGACAATCTTCCCCATGACTTTTACAAGAAAATCATAAAAAAAACAGCTAACTATCTTTAATTACTTGGATCTAACAAACATTTCTAACAGTGTTTTGTTCCATCACTGCAGTCGAGCGATACCTTTATGATAAACATGTTTCAGTACTAAAAAACAGCTGTTTGATATAAAATTAAACTTTCAGACAAATAAGGGTAAAAACACCGGTATATATCATATATTGTCATCTTGAATAAATACATCGTGATATGATATTTGGTCCATAGGATAAATAAGCTGCAAAAACTCTGACGTGAGCGTTGAACAGCCCATCCCGTTTTACATGAAAAGCCGTCTTGTACCTGCAAACACAGACATGCTGGGCAGGATTATGAGCTTAAGATCTCTCCGAGATAAAAGCGGCAGTTCACTCCAGCAGAGCCAAGCACTCAGACACCGTCTGATTTCCCGTTTCACCCCAGAACTCCGGCTACTTCAGCTCAACAAGCAGAGATAACAGCACTCCAGTCAACACGCCGTCATCCATCTGCGCGCCGTATGAAACTCCCACAGCTCCGGTTCTGACCAGAACATCCCGTCTGCACGTTACGTCGTGTGAATTCACAGCTTCTCAAAGTAGCAGGGCTGAGCAATTAATCCAAATTTCAATTTTTGTGTCTAAACGATCTTCAAACCCATTTAATCGAGTTGAAACTTTTTATGGCCATTTTTCTTCACAGAATTTCTGAAAGTTATTTTTAAGTTAAAATTCATTTCAGTGGCTTTCAGACAGGCAACTTGTTTGCTGTAACTAACAAAAATGTTAGATTTGGAATATTCTAGCATTGCACTAAAGCTTAGTTTATTTTGGTATATATATTTTTTCATATAAATAAGATTTATTTCATTCTTCAAATTCAGAGAAACTGCAAAATAGCTGGATACATGTGTGTTTTTCTACATTTTCTGCATTTATTTTATTCATTTAATGTTCTACATTGCAAAACAGCTATATAGGTACATATTTGTAGCCTATATTTATTTTCTGTTTGAACGTTTTGCATAAATTATCAATGAAATGTTGTTTAAAAGAGAAAGAAATGCTAAATAAATGCATTGTGTAACTAAAACATGGTTGTTTGAATAACAGTGATTTCAATATTGATGAAAATAATTGTGATAATGATTTTTCCCATAATCGAGCAGCCCCATCGAGTGATCCAAACCGGATCTCCTCATCAGACAGGACATGTCTTGTGAGGGCGGTTTTAGCTGAAGGAGGTTTCCATGTAACACGAAATTCAATTTGCAGCCTGCTAACGAGTCGTTATCAGACCACGTTCCATCAGTGATGCAGGCGATTATGGTGGACAGCAAACCGAGGCTTTACCCCACCGGGACATGAAGTCACCTGGTCCACATCAGCTTTCATAAACCAGGAAAATACGACACGTGACCTGTTCGGTCATTCAGGTGCAACCGAGGAGGAAAGACATCAGCAGTGATCTGCTGCTGCCCGTCAGTCTGGAAAGATCAGGTCGTTTCCAGACGATCTGGAGTCCATCGTTTCAGGACACGGTCTCCGTCTCAAGGTTTCACTGCAGGGGTCCGACAACGCTGCGTGGTTAGTTAACAACTAACCCCACCCTTTGGTCTAACCGTTCCCTTCTGACAACTGTTCTGGATTTTTGGTGCAATCACATGGTGCTTATATGGAAGAGGATGAGGGCCACTGAAGAAAGAAAAAATAATCTGAGATTAAAATTAGAATTCTGACTTTTTTTTCTCTTCCAGAACATTTTATTTTTCTGAGAGATTTAATTTATTTTCTTTTTAAAATCAATTTCTGAAAAAAAGGTCTGAATGTCTGTCTTTTTTCCAGAACATTGAAAAAAAATTTCAGGATTTTTTTTTTCCCTGAAAAAACTAATAATTTTCCAACATTATTTTTCTGAGATATTTTTTTCTAATTTCTGAAAAAAGGCTGAATTTTGAGAAAATGTCAGACTTCTGACTTTTTCAGAAATTGAAAAAAAATTGTGACATTTTGTTTTTATTTCTGAAAAAAAGTCTAAATTCTGATTTTTTTTTTCCAGAACATTGAAAAAACATTTCTGGGAGGGTTTTTTTTTATATATATATATTTTTCTGAAAAAAAAAAAAGTCATGGGCCACCTTATCAACACTTACTATGAAAACAAAGGATCAATAAAAATTATGACCAATAGTTAAAAATATTTCTCACTAATCGAGTATATATTGATGGAGTTTGCAAGTTTGAATTATTCCAATTCAAATCTTTCCTTATAAAAATTGCTATCAATGATCATTTACCCGATAAAGATGAGGGCTGCAACGATCAGTCGACTATCAAAATACTCTGTGATTACTTTCAGACATCGACAACTTGTTAATAGTTTATAAGCTTAGTTTTTCCTCTCAAAATGCCCACTGTACCGTCCACTGTCTTTCTGTCTGGTCAGATTTTCTTGACATTGACATAAATATACACACATACTACCAGTTAAAAGTTTGGACACTCCCTTATTGAATCTTATGGAAAAACATGTCCAAACTTTTAACCGGTTCTGTAAATATGCTGCAATTTTTTGCCTGATCTGATTCGCCGACTACTCTACAAAATAATAGGTGACTAATCAATTCTCAGAGTAATCATTTGTGACAGCCCTAATAATGATTAGTTACTGAAGAAATGAGAACGAGACAGTCTTTTGTGTGGATCTTTAGAAGGAACGCCTCCTGAGCCATAAATTCGATCTCTACGATGGCACATGGTTCATTCATTTGTATCGGATTGGTATCGGCCGATACACTTAGCTCAGGTATCGGTATCGGATTGGATCGGTGCATCTCTACGTCTAAAACCACTAATAGGACTACAGGTACCTGGTCACGCGCCTATTCTCGTCCATTCCTCCCCCTCAGGGCTTTATTAGCTCTTCCTGGTCCAGTCTGAAAGATGAAGCAGCTGGTGAATGATGACGACAGGCTGCAACAACTCTTCACAACTTCATCATCATCATGTGACAGGACAGTAAATGCCAATGAGCGGAGCAGTAGCCGGTAGATAACGGTCACTAGCGCGCGCTAACGTCCACTACAAGCTCGCGACAGCCGTCGTATTAAACAAGGACCTGCAGATGGAGAAAAACGCGGCCAGAAAAGCTGTACTGGTGATGATGGGAGCCCAGCGTGGCTACCTGAGGGGAGGGGGGGTGACTGGGAACTGTCAGCAAGCAGAGCTAGCAACACAAGCTAACAACCATGACCCGCGCGCACACACCCGGACCCGGGCAGCCGGGTGAGAACATCCCAGACAACCGGCTGTACCTTCACCTTCCACCCCCATAAACGCCCCCTCCAGCCCGGCCTTACCTTGATAGTCGGGCTGAATTGTAATACGGGATTCTCTTCGAGTTCTTCCGCACCGGATTTAACGGGATGCTGTCAGCCATCTTGGCTGGGCAGTCGCGCTCTGACGTCACGAAAACAACGCTTTCAGATTCAAGCTGCGTTCACTTGCAATGCCGGAATGTCGTAACGTTGAGAGTCATTGCGAAACACCAATAATTCCGCTACAAGATTATTTATATTTTTATTTAGAGAACAAGAGGGAAGAATGTGAATGTCCTCCCGATAATTCTGTATAAAACAAGGTCATTTTTATCTAATGATATCTGAATACAGTCAGAATAAAAGCTTAAGGTTAAAATGTTTCCGATGTGCTTGAAGGAAACACGCTCCATCATGTTCAGACTGATATTACTGATACTGAGGACACAAACAGTTCAGTCGCCAATTTAAACAAATACTGCCGAGTTGAGTTTTCTTAAAGGTACAGTATGTAAAAAATCAAAGGTCAGTGGCAGAAAAATGACATACATAATTCAAAACTGTGTTTCTATTGATGTGTAATCGCTGCACTAGAACAGCTGTTGTATGTTTATTTTCTTAGAATGAGTCATTTATATCTACTTGCTGGGGGGTGCACATATGAAGGCTGCCATATTTGTTCCATCATTTTTACTACAGTGTCCCTGAATGGACTAAACAATTTTTATTTATCATTTCTTTTGTTAATTTCAGCTTATTTAACTGACAGCTAATTTTTTTCCCTTCTTTAATTTGAGACTATGAATAATTTTGAGGACGACTGTGAGTCAAAACGTGACTGTTTCCCTCTGCGATTAATAGAATATCTTTAATTTGACTTCAGTCAAGAAAATCAGTGCCGTCCACCTCATACAGCAATAAGAATATCCAGTTAAATATGTGTAGTTTTCATAAAACTAAGACTAAGAGCATTCATTCATTTAATTATTATTATAATTATTATTGTTGTTGTTGTTGTTGTTGTTGCTGTTGTTCTGAGAGGAAAATTAGTAGATGATGGCATGTGTGAAAGGAAATAAATGCATAAATATACAAACCAAGATTCTTGAATCTATCTTAAACTCGTTAAATTACGTTTTTGTGCAAAATTCTTAAGAAACTGCTCCTTATTTATTTACTCTGAGGAAAACCTTCCTAACTGGGATTTGTTTTTGTGTGTGATCAGTTTTTTTTTCTTTTTATTCAAGAAGTCTTTATACAAAAGGAAAAAGAAAACTTAAGAGTGGGAACATCAGCAAGTAGCACACGAAATAATCAGCGCGATTAAATAAACACAAAACCTTGAAATGATCCAGTTATCCATCATTTTGTAACATATGTTGTATAATTATGTAAAATGTGATATTTTAATGTGAATATTTTGTCAGGGAAACTTTTCAGGACCAGTTCTCTCCAGGACCAGGTCTCCAGGACCCTGGAAAGACTTTCCAAAGTTCTTCTTTGGATGTTTCTGCTTTTGTTCTGTTCTCTGTCCAAATGATCCCCCGATGTTTCAGATCCGTTCAGGTCCAGGTTCTGGGGAGGATCCGTCCCTCCATCAGACCCGTTCAGGTCCAGGTTCTGGGAGGGGGGGTTGGGTCCCCCTATCGTCCTCCCGTTGGGGGGGATCGTCCCCCTTCTCTTTGGGATCCGTCCCTCCATCAGACCCGTTCAGGTCCAGGTTCTGGGGAGGATCCGTCCCTCCATCAGACCCGTTCAGGTCCAGGTTCTGGGGAGGATCCGTCCCTCCATCAGACCCGTTCAGGTCCAGGTTCTGGGGAGGATCCGTCCCTCTATCAGACCCGTTCAGGTCCAGGTTCTGGGGAGGATCCGTCCCTCCATCAGACCCGTTCAGGTCCAGGTTCTGGGGAGGATCCGTCCCTCCATCAGACCCGTTCAGGTCCAGGTTCTGGGGAGGATCCGTCCCTCTATCAGACCCGTTCAGGTCCAGGTTCTGGGGAGGATCCGTCCCTCCATCAGACCCGTTCAGGTCCAGGTTCTGGGGAGGATCCGTCCCTCCATCAGACCCGTTCAGGTCCAGGTTCTGGGGAGGATCCGTCCCTCCATCAGACCCGTTCAGGTCCAGGTTCTGGGGAGGATCCGTCCCTCCATCAGACCCGTTCAGGTCCAGGTTCTGGGGAGGATCCGTCCCTCTATCAGACCCGTTCAGGTCCAGGTTCTGGGGAGGATCCGTCCCTCTATCAGACCGGCCCCCTCCCTTTCAGGCCCAGTTTTTAGGAGGATCCCTCCCTCTATCAGACCCGTTCAGGTCCAGGTTCTGGGGAGGACCCCCCCCATCAGACCCGTTTCCACTGGTCTTTGGTCCAGTTCTTGGGTCATGTGACCTCAGCCTTTTCTGGCTTCTTGACAGCCACGTTTCCATGGAGACCATCTCTGATGAGGCTTCAGTAGATGATCAGCTGCAGGTCCAGATCATCTCTCAGGTCCTGGTTCAGGTCTTTGCTGGTTTCATGTGTCTACGTGTCTCTGCTTCATCCTTCAGTTAGGAGCCTTTTTTCTACCTGAATGGTTCAGAGGTCAGAGGTCAGTTCCTCTGGTCGCAATCACCAGGACTGGACTGGAAATGAGGAAACAAGTTCAGAAAATGTCGAACGACAAACTTTATCAGACCTTCAGAAAGATGGAAAACCGCCGATTACGACCACAGAAAGAGTTCTTGCCTCATAAACTCCAGTTTCAACCATGTTCACATGCATTTTACTCGGTAGTTGACGCTCTTTCCTGCCTTTCTGTAAACAAACATATTAATTAGAGATGTTCGATATTGGGATTTTTTTTACCGATACCCAATATACCGATATTGTCCAACTTCCTTATTTCTGATATCAATCGATACCAATCTCTGCAGACAACTGTGAGGTTGTATCTCTCATATTCTGAGAAATACAGTAATATTCTGCTCCAAGAGCAAAGATCCCAAAATATCCTTAACTCAGCCAGAGGAGTTCATTTTGGACATCTGGCTGCCAGATATCAGATACTAGCAGGTATTAGATACTACCACATATCAGATACTAGCAGGTAGTAGATACTACCATATATCAGATACTAGCAGGTATTAGATACTACCATATATCAGATACTAGCAGGTATTAGATACTACCAGATATCAGATACTAGCAGGTAGTAGATACTACCATATATCAGATACTAGCAGGTAGTAGATACTACCATATATCAGATACTAGCAGGTATTAGATACTACCATATATCAGATACTAGCAGGTATTAGATACTACCATATATCAGATACTAGCAGGTAGTAGATACTACCATATATCAGATACTAGCAGGTATTAGATACTACCATATATCAGATACTAGCAGGTATTAGATACTACCAGATATCAGATACTAGCAGGTATTAGATACTACCATATATCAGGTACTAGCAGGTATCAGATACTACCATATATCAGATACTAGCAGGTATTAGATACTACCATATATCAGATACTAGCAGGTATTAGATACTACCATATATCAGATACTAGCAGGTAGTAGATACTACCATATATCAGATACTAGCAGGTATTAGATACTGCCATATATCAGATACTAGCAGGTATTAGATACTACCATATATCAGATACTAGCAGGTATTAGATACTACCAGATATCAGATACTAGCAGGTATTAGATACTACCATATATCAGGTACTAGCAGGTATTAGATACTACCACATATCAGATACTAGCAGGTATTAGATACTACCATATATCAGGTACTAGCAGGTATTAGATACTACAGATCAGATACTAGCAGGGATTAGATATGTGGATAAGTACCTTTGTCGGATTAGATACTCTTTGCGGTATTAGATACTCCTTGTCGGTATTGATCTCTTTTCTTTAGAACCTGGTCGTATTGAACTCTTGTGTCTGTTTGATCTCTTTTCGGTTTTTCTTGTCTCTTTTCTTTTTTCTTTTCTTGTCTCTTTTCTTTTTCTTTTTTCTCTTTTCTTTTTCTCTTTTCCTTTTTCTCTTTTCTTTTTCTCTTTTCTTTTCTCTTTCTTTTTCTCTTTTCTTTTTTTTCTTTCTTTTTTTTTTTTACTCTTTTTTTTATCTCTTTTCTTTTATCTCTTTTTTTTATCTCTTTTTTTTTTCTTTTTTTTATCTCTTTTTTTTATCTCTTTTTTTTTTTTTTTATCTCTTTTTTTTATCTCTTTTTTGACAGATATCAGATACCAGGATAACTATTTTTATTCTGATATCGGGTAGATATTAGATATTGGACATCTACCAGGTTTTTTTTTTTTTTTTTTTTTTTTTTTTTTTTTTTTTCTTTTTTTTTTTTCTTTTTTTTTCTTTTTTTTTCTTTTTTTTTTTTTTTTTTCAACATATACAGATATTTTTTTTTTTTTTTTTTTTTTTTTTTTTTTTTTTTTTTTTGGGCCGGAACTTGACTTGAGATTTCAACCAAAAATTACCATTATTTTATTCATTTATTTTTTTATTATTTCTTTTCATTTATTTTTTTTTTTTTCTTTTATATTTTCCTTCTTATTTCGCCGGTAAAGATATCGGTCCAGAAAAAAAACCAATATTTTCTGATATCACATTTTAATACAGATATCGGCCAATGATATCGGACATCTCTTGTCAACATGTTTCACAGAACTTGACTTGAGATTTCACAGGTAAAAATATCGGTCCGAAAAAAATACCATTATTTTCGATTTTACATTTTAATACAGATATCGGCCGATATCGGACATCTCTGGTCAACATGTTTGGGCAGAACTTGACTTGAGATTTCATGGGTAAAAATATCATTTTAGAAAAAAATATACTAATATTTTCAGATATTACATTTTAATACAGATATCGGCAAATGATATCAGTCCTCTGTAGTCAACATGTTTCACAGAAATTGACCTGAGATTTGTTTGGCAAAAATATTAGTCCAAAAAAAAAAAATTATACCATTTATAAATGCCAATATCGGGCAATGATATCGGTAGACCGATGGTGTCTGACATTTCTAATATTTCTATAAATATACATATTTATATATGTGATGAAGGGTAGCGAGGGACGTCTGCACAGCTCTGCATTTGCTAATAAAATAAAGAAAGCCCAGAACTTTTTTCTTCCTGAGGTGTCATGTGCATGAAAAATGACATGAGGACAAGCGTGAGGTATAAAACTGAACATACAGGTAGCGTGTTCCCTTTTATTCAGTCCCTCTGCAGCTTCAGAGCAACAGTGAAAACAGACGTTTGCGGTTGGATTTGAGGACGTGAGCGTTTGTGTGCTTTGCACCGAGTAGCAGCAGCGGACATCTGTCCGGAGGAGAGCGGGACCCTGCATCGTTAATCTGGACATGCGTTCGCTTCGCCTACAGAACCCAGGGAGCTCGGGTCAAAGTCGCCCCGCTTTGCTTCATAGAAAACATTCACCAGCGACGGCAACGTGTGAAGAAGCTTCGTTCTCTGTCCGGTGATAAAAAGTTATTTTAAGTCTATTTATAAGAACAAACAAGATGCTTTACAAATATTTTAATGTCCATAATAATTTGCATAAGAATTCCTCTTTATTTCAGTTTATTCCAATTTCTTTGCTGTCATCGATCAGCATAGAGAAATGTCTGCTGCCCCCCAGGTCCACGGCGGTCTTGGTGAGGCCGGTGATGGGCCCGGCGGCAGCGCCTGCCGTCAGAGGGTGGAGCTGAGCCAGGCCTCGGTTCTGGATCACCGAGATCTCGTTGTTCTTCATGGCCAGGCTGTTGGTGATGGCCGTGGCGTACCGGTTCCAGAATCCGGGGTCCACGTTCATGGCTCGGGCCGCCAGGTCCTTCTGGAACATCTCGCCGAACTTGGCGGCCTCTCCGCCCAGCAGGGCCATGGGGTTCTCCACCGACAGACGCCGGCCCCTCCTGGCCGGGGCGTTGTTCCACATGTGGGTTCCCATATGAACCTGGGGAAACACGACATGACGGGTTTTAGAAATAATGGTTTTCCAAAACACAAAAGTTATGATTTATAAATCTCATGAACCCATAATTTACTCCCAGTAGAACATAAACATGTTTTATTCCCAGTAATACATAAACATGTTTTATTCCCAGTAGAACATAAACATGTTTTATTCCCAGTAGAACATAAACATGTTTTATTCCCTGTAGAACATAAACATGTTTTATTCCCAGTAGAACATGTATTATTCTTAGTAGAATATGTTTTATTCCCAGTAGAACATGTTTTATTCCCTGTAGAACATAAACATGTTTTATTCCCAGTAGAACATGTATTATTCTTAGTAGAATATGTTTTATTCCCAGTAGAACATAAACATGTTTTATTCCCAGTAGAACATAATATGTTTTATTCCCAGTAGAACATGTTTCATTCCAAATGGAACATGTTTTATTCCCAGTAGAACATGTTTCATTCCAAATGGAACATGTTTTATTCCCAGTAGAACATGTTTTATTCCCTGTAGAACATAAACATGTTTTATTCCCAGTAGAACATGTTTCATTCCCAGTGGAACATGTTTTATTCCCTGTAGAACATGAACATGTCTTATTCCCAGTAGAACATAATATGTTTTATTCCCAGTAGAACATGTTTCATTCCAAATGGAACATGTTTTATTCCCAGTAGAACATGTTTTATTCCCAGTGGAACATGTTTTATTCCCAGTAGAACATGTTTTATTCCCTGTAGAACATAAACATGTTTTATTCCCAGTAGAACATGTTTCATTCCCAGTGGAACATGTTTTATTCCCAGTAGAACATGTTTTATTCCCTGTAGAACATAAACATGTTTTATTCCCAGTAGAACATGTTTCATTCCCAATGGAACATGTTTTATTCCCAGTAGAACATGTTTTATTCCCTGTAGAACATAAACATGTTTTATTCCCAGTAGAACATGTTTCATTCCCAGTGGAACATGTTTTATTCCCAGTAGAACATGTATTATTCTTAGTAGAATATGTTTTATTCCCAGTAGAACATAAACATGTTTTATTCCCAGTAGAACATGTTTCATTCCAAATGGAACATGTTTTATTCCCAGTAGAACATAACATGTTTTATTCCCAGTAGAACATGTTTCATTCCAAATGGAACATGTTTTATTCCCAGTAGAACATAACATGTTTTATTCCCAGTAGAACATGTTTCATTCCAAATGGAACATGTTTTATTCCCAGTAGAACATGTTTCATTCCCAGTGGAACATGTTTTATTCCCAGTGGAACATGTTTTATTCCCAGTAGAACATCAACGTCTCAGATGATGAAACATTTGATGGAAAATCTTCTGATTGTGAATCTGATGCAACACGTCTGTAAAAAGTTGGAACAGCAGCAACAAAAGGTGGAAAATAATAATAGGAGGAGACTTTAATGTCTAACTGGTTTTACTGAAAACAGACCAGTAGCATGACTGGTTATAAAAGGAGCATTTCAGAGTCTCTCAGACAGAAAGATGGACAGATTCACCAATCTGAGACAAACTGGCTGTAAACGTTGTGGAACTACTTTTTACAGACGTGTTACTACACGATAGTAAACATCACCCTGGAACTACTTTTTACAGACGTGTTACTACACGATGGTGTACATCACCCTGGAACTACTTTTTACAGACGTGTTACTACACGATGGTAAACATCACCCTGGAACTACTTTTTACAGACGTGTTACTACATGATGGTAAACATCACCCTGGAACTACTTTTTACAGACGTGTTACTACACGATGGTAAACATCACCCTGGAACTACTTTTTACAGACGTGTTACTACACGATGGTAAACATCACCCTGGAACTACTTTTTACAGGCGTGTTACTACACGATGGTAAACATCACCCTGGAACTACTTTTTACAGACGTATCACTACACGATGGTGAACATCACCCTGGAACTACTTTTTACAGACGTGTTACTACACGATGGTAAACATCACCCTGGAACTACTTTTTACAGACGTGTTGCTACACGATGGTAAACATCACCCTGGAACTACTTTTTACAGACGTGTTACTACACGCTGGTAAACATCACCCTGGAACTACTTTTTACAGGCGTGTTACTACACAATGGTAAACATCACCCTGGAACTACTTTTTACAGACGTGTTAGTACACGATGGTAAACATCACCCTGGAACTACTTTTTACAGACGTGTTGCTACACGATGGTGAACATCACCCTGGAACTACTTTTTACAGACGTGTTGCTACACGATAGTAAACATCAGCCTGGAACTACTTGTTACAGACGTGTTACTACACGATGGTGAACATCACCCTGGAACTACTTTTTACAGATGTGATACTACACGATGGTGAACATCACCCTGGAACTACTTTTTACAGACGTGTTGCTACACAATGGTAAACATCACCCTGGAACTACTTTTTACAGACGTGTTACTACACGATGGTAACCATCACCCTGGAACTACTTTTTACAGACGTGTTACTACACGATGGTAAACATCACCCTGGAACTACTTTTTACAGACGTGTTACTACACGATGGTAAACATCACCCTGGAACTACTTTTTACAGACGTGTTACTACACGATGGTAAACATCACCCTGGAACTACTTTTTACAGACGTGTTACTTCACGATGGTAAACGTCACCCTGGAACTACTTTTTACAGACGTGTTACTAAACGATGGTAAACATCACCCTGGAACTACTTTTTACAGACGTGTTACTACACGATGGTGAACATCACCCTGGAACTACTTTTTACAGACGTGTTGCTACACGATGGTAAACATCACCCTGGAACTACTTTTTACAGACGTGTTACTACACGATGGTGAACATCACCCTGGAACTACTTTTTACAGACGTGTTACTACACAATGGTAAACATCACCCTGGAACTACTTTTTACAAACGTGTTACTACAGGATGGTAAACATCACCCTGGAACTACTTTTTACAGACGTGTTACTTCACGATGGTAAACGTCACCCTGGAACTACTTTTTACAGACGTGTTACTAAACGATGGTAAACATCACCCTGGAACTACTTTTTACAGACGTGTTACTACACGATGGTGAACATCACCCTGGAACTACTTTTTACAGACGTGTTGCTACACGATGGTAAACATCACCCTGGAACTACTTTATACGGACGTGTCACTTCACGATGGTAAACATCACCCTGGAACTACTTTTTACAGACGTGTTGCTACACGATGGTAAACATCACCCTGGAACTACTTTTTACAGACGTGTTACTATACGATGGTAAACATTACCCTGGAACTACTTTTTACAGACGTGTTACTACACGATGGTAAACATCACCCTGGAACTACTTTTTACAGACATGTTACTACACGATGGTAAACGTCACCCCGGAACTACTTTTTACAGACGTGTTACTACACGATGGTAAACATCACCCTGGAACTACTTTTTACAGACGTGTTACTATACGATGGTAAACATTACCCTGGAACTACTTTTTACAGACGTGTTACTACACGATGGTAAACATCACCCTGGAACTACTTTTTACAGACGTGTTACTACACGATGGTAAACGTCACCCTGGAACTACTTTTTACAGACGTGTTACTACACGATGGTAAACATCACCCTGGAACTACTTTTTACAGACGTGTTACTACACGATGATGAACATCACCCTGGAACTACTTTTTACAGACGTGTTGCTACACGGTGGTAAACATCACCCTGGAACTACTTTTTACAGACGTGTTACTACACGATGGTAAACATCACCCTGGAACTACTTTTTACAGACGTGCTACTACACGATGGTGAACATCAACCTGGAACTACTTTTTACAGATCTGTTACTACACGATGGTGAACATCACCCTGGAACTACTTTTTACAGACGTGTTACTACACGGTGGTAAACATCACCCTGGAACTACTTGTTACAGACGTTTTACGACACCATGGCTTGTAATCTCACAAGATTTCGATATAAAAAATAGATTAAAAAAACCTGATTCTGATATTTTTCGATATCACATTTTAATGCTGATATCGGCTAATAAGACAGGTATTCCGATAATATTGGACATCTCTAGTTTGAAGACTAAGGTGATCTCACTAGTTTAGATTCTGATAGTAAAAATATTGGTCAAAAAAAGCTGAAACATATATTTTTCTATATCACATTTTAATGCTGATATCAGCTAATGATCTGTAGTTCCAGGTATGGTGATATTTTCCACCTCTCAGCACAGACTGGACTGAATTGTTTTATTGCAGAAAACGATAAACATCCTTTAGCCGTTCAGCGGCGTCATCTTCCGCCGCGATGGCGGAGTGATCCGTACCTTCAGGTTGCCTTTGGTGGTGAACGCTCTCCCGCAGATGGAGCAGACGAACGGTTTCTCCCCGGTGTGCGTGCGCTCGTGGATCTGAAGCGCGCTGGCCGATGAGAAGTTCTTCCCGCAGACGTTGCAGTTGTGCTGTCGGGGCGTCCGGCGGGGAGGGGCGGGGCCGAGCAGGGAGGTGCCGATGGCGGGGAAAGCCGCGGCCATGTGGACGCCGAACTGCGGCACTTCCATCGCGGCGTTCGGCGGGCCGTGACCGTTCATATCGCCGCTGGTCGATGACGAGCTGGTGATCAAACCGGGGATGATCTGACCTGCAGCTGCATGAAAACACCATATTTATCTCTTTGAAGCCATTTTACGACACCATCACTTCAGATTATCGAAAAAATCCTGCTCATGATCATTTCTGGTAAATGATCAAATCTAAATATTTAATCGGGCTGGGAAAAAATATCGATACACTGAAATATCGTGATATTTTCATATGCAGATTTCATATAGATATTTAAAAAATGTGATATTGATCTATTTTACTAACAAAATCTCGCGAGATTTCGTAAGATAACGGTGAAATCTCGCGAGATTTCAATAGTAAAATAGATCGATACCACATTTTTAAATATCGATATATCAGCATATGAAGGTTTGCTAGTTTGCTAGTTTTCATTTGTTTTATTTTTTGGGAAAATGCATAGTTTTAGTTTAATTTTTTATTAGTTTCAGTCTTAGTTTTAGTTTTTGGGAATTTTGTTGTAAATTAAAGGTATTTTTTCTGGTGTGACATCAGAAAGTCACTCGAAATAAAAGCAAAGTAAATAGATTAAATAGAAATAGATTTCATATCAACCCAAAAAGCGTTGGTAAATGATCAAATCTAAATATTTAATCGGGCTGGGAAAAAATATTGATACACTGAAATATCGTGATATTTTCATACGCAGATTTCATATAGATATTTAAAAATGGGATATTGATCTATTTTACTAACAAAATCTCGCAAGATTTCGTAAGATAACGGTGAAATCTCGCGAGATTTCATTAGTAAAATAGATTGATACCACATTTTTAAATATCGATATATCAGCATATGAAGGTTTGCTAGTTTGCTAGTTTTCATTTGTTTTATTTTTTGGGAAAATGCATAGTTTTAGTTTAATTTTTTATTAGTTTCAGTCTTAGTTGTAGTTTTTGGGAATTTTGTTGTAAATTAAAGGTATTTTTTCTGGTGTGACATCAGAAAGTCACTCGAAATAAAAGCAAAGTAAATAGATCAAATAGAAATAGATTTCATATCAACCCAAAAAGCGTTGGTAAATGATCAAATCTTTATATTTAATCGGGCTGGGAAAAAATATCGATACACTGAAATATCGTGATATTTTCATATGCAGATTTCATATAGACATTAAAAAATGTGATATTGATCTATTTTACTAACAAAATCTCGCGAGATTTCGTAAGATAACGGTGAAATCTCGCGAGATTTCAATAGTAAAATAGATCGATACCACATTTTTAAATATCGATATATCAGCATATGAAGGTTTGCTAGTTTGCTAGTTTTCATTTGTTTTATTTTTTGGGAAAATGCATAGTTTTAGTTTAATTTTTTATTAGTTTCAGTGTTAGTTGTAGTTTTTGGGAATTTTTGTTGTAAATTAAAGGTATTTTTTCTGGAGTGACATCAGAAAGTCACTGGAAATAAAAGCAAAGTAAATAGATCAAATAATAGAAATAGATTTCATATCAACCCAAAAAACGTTGGTAAATAATCAAATCTAAATATTAAATCGGGCTGGGAAAAAATATCGATACACTGAAATATCGTGATCTTTTCATATGCAGATTTCATATAGACATTAAAAAATGCGATATTGATCTATTTTACCAACAAAATCTCGCAGGATTTCGTAAGATAACGGTGAAATCTCGCGAGATTTCATCAGTAAAATAGATCGATACCACATTTTTAAATATCGATATATCAGCATATGAAAATATCGCGATATTTCAGTGAATCGATATTTTTTCCCAGCCCTAATATTTAACACATTTAGATGTAACAAGCCAGCATCACCCTGCTTTAAAAATACTTTTGTATGATGTCAGAATGAACCTAAAACGCATCAGAATATGTTCATGAGACCTTCATTTGACTTCTGAAAGATTTTTGGATACTTATGTAGTACTGCTCAGTGTTTAAGTACACATAGTACAATATGCTGTCCTCTAAAACCAGGGTCTGAACCTTTAATGGTGCTCTAAATGTTCTGGTTCATGAATATGTACACACTCAAAAATAGAAGTACGAGACAGGAACATTTCTGTA
>JALJCO010001952.1:27500-125000 GCA_023101725.1 Atherinomorus stipes | reverse complement strand
GCTTCCCCTTCCGCTGCTTCATCAGGGCCGCCAGGGGGTCCAGGGCGCTGGCGGTGGCCGCGATGCTCGCCAGGGGGTTGGGGAAGATGACGCTGCCGGGGGGGCTCTGAGGTAGGAACGGCAGGCTGGAGGAGGAGCCGAGGGGGCCGGAGGAGGTCAGGGTCTGAGCGGTGCTGCAGACGGTGAACGGGGGGCAGCAGCGCGGACATGCTGCTGCTGCTGCTGCTGGGGAGGGACGGGGGGCGCGCTCCGGGGACGCTGAGGTGCAGGGGGGGTCTCTAAACGGGGATTGTCCACAGATAGTTTGAGGGGGGAGAGTTTGGGGCAAAGACACGGCGGCCTGGCCGTTGATGGCGGAGGGCATGGTGCCCGACAGGGGCAGGATGGGGGGGGGATGACCCCCGGGGAGGGGAACGGGGTCGGAGCCAGGCTCAGAGACCTGGAGGCCGGGTTGAGCGCCGCTTGCGTGGGCTGGCGGTTGATCACGGCCACCTGGCTGCAGATCTGCTGGATGAGCTGCAGCTGGTGGACCTGCTGCTGCTGCAGGGCCAGCAGGTGCTCCAGGATGACCGGGATGGCCGAGGCCGCCTTGCCCCCCGCCTCGCCCCCGATCAGGCCCTGCGAGAACTGCGCCACGGCCACCCGGGTGCTGTGGAGGATCTCCAGCGTGACGTTGGTGCTCGGCAGGGACGCGGACTCGGCCGAACCCGGAGCCGGAGGGCTGGAAGGGAGCTTGTCCAGGTCCGTCCCCTCGTCCCACTCCCCCCCCTCCTCCGCGTTCTCCAGGCTGTCGTTGTCGTTCATCAGCGCCTCGCCGGACTCGGACGAGACGCTGGACGCCACGCTGGGAACCGGAGACGGGCCCGCGGGGGACTCGTCGGGCCCCTCGCTCTCCTTCACCACCAGGACCAGCGGGTCCACGGTGCAGACCCGCTGGTGCGCGCTCAGTTCCGTCCACGAGAAACACTGAGCGCAGCATCTCGCACAGATGTGCGATTCCTCACCGTCGTCTCTGTCGGGGCCGTCGGCAGCGTCTGAAAGAGACGATACACGTCAGGATGATGATGATGGTCATCATGTTTCACCACAGAGAGAACGTTCAATACTGACCCAATATCTGGCCAATATTGGTTTTAAAGAAGAATATCCTTCTCAGCCAGATACTGGGTCGATATCATGCCAATACTGACCCAATATTTGGCTGATATTGACCTGATATCAGCCAATATTGTTTTTAAAAAAGAATGTTCTTATAAGCCTGATATTGTGTCGATATCATGCCAATACTGACCCAATATTTGGCTGATATTGACCTGATATCAGCCAATATTGTTTTTAAAAAAGAATGTCCTTATTAGCCCGATATTGGGTCAATATCAGGCTGGTACTGACCCAACATTTGGCTGATACTGACCTGATATTAGATTTATACTGATCCTATATCAGAAAATATTGGTTCTAAAACAGTATGTCCTGTTCAGCCAGATACTGGGTCGATATCATGCCAATACTGACCCAATATTTGGCTGATATTGACCTGATATCAGCCAATATTGTTTTTAAAAAAGAATGTCCTTATAAGCCTGATATTGTGTCGATATCGGGCCGATACTGATCCAATATCTGGCTGCAACTGATCTGATATTGGGCTCATACTGACCCAATAGAAGCCAATGTTGGTTTAAAAACAGAATGTCCTTATCAGCACGATATTGGTTATTAGGCTGATACGGACCCAATATCTGGCCGATACTGACCTGATATTGGGCCGATACGGACCCAATATTGGTTTTAAAAAGAATGTCCTTATCAGCCTGATATTGGGTCAATTTCAGGCTGCTACCGACCCAATATCTGGCTGATACTGTCCTGACATTAGGTTGATACTGACCCGATATTAGCCAATATTGGTTTTAAAACAGAGTATCCTTGTCAGCCAGATATTGGGTCGATATCAGGCTGATACTGACCCAATATCTGGCTGATGCTGACCCGACATCAGCCAATATTGGTTTTAAAAAAGAACGTCCTTATCAGTCCGATATTGTGTCGATATCGGGCTGATACTGACCCAATATCTGGCTGCAACTGATCTGATATTGGGCTCATACTGACCCGATAACAGCAAATACTGGTTTTAAAACACAATGCAAGAGTCAGCCTGATATTGGGTCGATATCGGGCCGATACTGATCCCATATCGGCCATTTTTTCATTTTATTTGTTTATTTGATTGGACCAGAGCATAAAAAAAACAAAAACATCTGAATACGCCATATTTAGCGACAAGTCTAGTTTCCATCTGTTCCAGATCTTAAGAGGCTCCTGAAAAGAGGAAATACAGAAATATCACATCGTAAATAAAACAGTTATCAATATAAATAACCAATAAAAAAAACGCTGTTTGGTGATGAACCTGCAGAATGCTGTTTTTTTTTTTCTTCTTTTTTTTTATCTGTGGGGCGTGGCAACATTAGGCCACGCCCACCGTGCAACATCATGACGTCTCCGGCAACGACTGGATCTGCAGCAGAAGGATTCTTAGAATTTTGCACAAGAATATTACATCATTTCCTGCTTTAATATTGGCATCAGTATCTGCCATTAGAAGCAGAAAATTATCGGTTGTCGATATCGGTCGCCTCTTGAATCTGATCATTACTTTTTCGGTTTAATCCACTTTAGGCAGGACAAGTTTATTTTTATGGCACAGTTTATTTCATGTACACACTTCAAAGTGTTTTATATCAGAAGAAAAGAAAGCATTAAAAAGTAAAAGAATAAAAGCAGGAATTAAAATAAAAGAGAGAAAAGCTGCGGTGCAGATGTGAATAAAATCTAGATTTGTTCCGATACCGATACCAGTTCAGGAAACGTCTCCTATACGGCCCCGTATCGGCGAGAACTGGAGTTCAGGCCCTGATCCGATACCACGTAATTTATTGGAGACGTAATTTATTAGAGCCTGCTGCTGCAAAGCAAAGCTGCAAGACGATACTGGAAACCTGTATCAGTTCTGTATAAACATCTCTCTCTCTCTCGTGTTTTTACATAGTCGTCCTCAAAACCATGATGATGACATCACAGCCATGCAGGTGGAATATGATATATTATCACATAGTGGTATCGGTACTTGGTATCGGCCAATACTCGCAGCATAAGTATTGGAATCGGTATCGGGAGGTAAAAGATGGTATCGGAGCATTTCTGATAAAATCTAACTCAGCTGAGCAGGTGAGTCGTTACCTGGACGTGTTCTGCTGGTCTGAGGCTTTCTGGGAGTTTGTTCCGCACATGTGGACTTTAAAAAAACTACGCTAAAAAACTCCAAATGATCAAGTCCAGGATCCAGGATTCAGGATCCAGGATCCAGGATCGGCTGATTTAACCAGTTTTTTCCGTTTAGAGAGAAGCGCTGAACCCGATCGTCCCGTCACACTCCAAACCTGGTCCAGGTCTGATGTCGCCAGAGTTTCAGGTCTGAACTTTCTGCTGGGATGAGATTAAGATGACAGCAGTCAGTTGTCTCCGGGACCAGGTCTGGACCAGGTCTCCAGGATCCTGGAAGGACTTTCCAAAGTTCTTCTTTGGTTGTTTCTGCCTTTTGTTCCTTTCTCGGTTCTGGGGAGGACCCGTCCCTCCATCCGACCCGTTCAGGTCCAGGTTCTGGGGAGGACCCGTCCCTCCAACCGACCCGTTCAGGTCCAGGTTCTGGGGAGGATCCGTCCCCCCATCCGACCCGTTCAGGTCCAGGTTCTGGGGAGGATCCGTCCCTCCAACCGACCCGTTCAGGTCCAGGTTCTGGGGAGGATCCGTCCCTCCATCCGACCCGTTCAGGTCCAGGTTCTGGGGAGGACCCGTCCCTCCAACCGACCCGTTCAGGTCCAGGTTCTGGGGAGGATCCGTCCCCCCATCCGACCCGTTCAGGTCCAGGTTCTGGGGAGGACCCGTCCCTCCATCCGACCCGTTCAGGTCCAGGTTCTGGGGAGGACCCGTCCCTCCATCCGACCCGTTCAGGTCCAGGTTCTGGGGAGGATCCGTCCCTAAATCGGACCCATTCAGGTCCAGGTTCTATGGAGGATCCGTCCCTCCATCAGACCCGTTCAGGTCCAAGTTCTGGGGAGGATCCGTCCCTAAATCGGACCCATTCAGGTCCAGGTTCTGGGGAGGATCCGTCCCTCCAACTGACCCGTTCAGGTCCAGGTTCTGGGGAGGATCCATCAGACCTGTCTCCACTGGTCTTCAGTCCAGTTCTTGGGTCATGTGACCTCAGCCTTCTCTGGCTTCTTGACAGCCACGTTTCCATGGAGACCATCTCTGATGAGGCTTCAGTAGATGATCAGCTGCAGGTCCAGATCATCTCTCAGGTCCTGGTTCAGGTCTTTGCTGCTTTTCACATGAAACTACAGAACTGGGAACAGATGATGAAGATCCTAAAGATCCAGTTTAAACCGGTTCTTTGCTGAGTCGTCTGTTACGTGTCGACACGACTCGGCTTCATCCGCCGATAAGGAGCTAAAAATGAGACCAGACCCCAGGTCATCAGGATCTGGTCTTTCATCAGTTCCAGAGTCAGAACCGGACCTGGAGGAGCTGGATCCGGTCTTTCATCAGCTCCAGAGTCAGAACTGGACCTGGAGAAGCTGGATCCGGTCTTTCATCAGTTCCAGAGTCAGAACTGGACCTGGAGGAGCTGGATCCAGTCTTTCATCCGTTCCAGAGTCAGAACTGGACCTGGAGGAGCTGGATCCGGTCTTTCATCAGTTCCAGAGTCAGAACCGGACCTGGAGAAGCTGGATCCGGTCTTTCATCAGTTCCAGAGTCAGAACTGGACCTGGAGGAGCTGGATCCGGTCTTTTATCAGCTCCAGAGTCAGAACCGGACCTGGAGGAGCTGGATCCGGTCTTTTATCAGCTCCAGAGTCAGAACCGGACCTGGAGGAGCTGGATCCGGTCTTTCATCAGTTCCAGAGTCAGAACTGGACCTGGAGAAGCTGGATCCGGTCTTTCATCAGTTCCAGAGTCAGAACTGGACCTGGAGGAGCTGGATCCAGTCTTTCATCCGTTCCAGAGTCAGAACTGGACCTGGAGGAGCTGGATCCGGTCTTTCGTCAGTTCCAGAGTCCGAACTGGACCTGGAGAAGCTGGATCCGGTCTTTCGTCAGTTCCAGAGTCAGAACTGGACCTGGAGAAGCTGGATCCGGTCTTTCATCAGTTCCAGAGTCAGAACCGGACCTGGGGGAGCTGGATCAGCTTCTATGCTCCGCACGTCTGGAACAAACTCCCAGAAAACCTCAGATCAGCTGAAACACTCGAGCTGCTTTTAAATAAAGTTTTATTCAGGACTCCAGACCTGCACGGCCGCTCATCTTCTCTCTTTGTCTTTAATTTTAAATCACGCTTCTGTTCTTTCTTTTCTCTCTTCTCTTCCCGCTGTCATGCTTCCAACGTTCGGTGTAAAGCTCTCTGAATCGTCCTGAAACGTACGAAAAATAAACCTGCCCTCCAGAAATCTGGAGAACTGTTGATCAAGAACAATTTAAAAGATTAAAACAAAGTCTGGGACGAAGACCGGAGGACTGGATCAGGACTTCAGCCAAACACGGAAAACAGAAAAATACTTTCAGCAAATTAAACTGTTTAGTGACAAACACACCTGCAGAAAATAAAAATATAGAAAAGCATTTTAGGATTAGAAAATAATTTAGAATTTATTAATTTATCCGTCTTAAATCGTGCAACTCGGCGCACTTTATTAATTATACTGATTTTTGCTGCAAAACATGATGAAAATATGAGCTGAGATTCTGTGAATGCATGCAGGAACATTTAAATTTGGTCTGGAAAAGCAGATTTCATCAGCGTTAAACATCAGAAATGAAGTTTCTTCCTCCTCGTTTCCTTTTCCAGGCTGATATTTGACCAGATCTCCGACTTTATGCTGACTGTTGCATCTGCTGGGGTCTTGCTCCATTAGGAAACAGACAGCAGAGCAGATGGAAGATGCAGGAGATCAGTTAGATGATCTGCACCAGTTTTACAGCCAGAAACGGGACAAAATGTCCAACGGTGGCTTTTCCAGTCCCACTTTTTAATTTCTAACACAGTTGTGATTGAAAATAATTCACTGCAGCTGAAACACAACAGATATTTGTGTGTTAAATGTGAGATTTAAGCGTTTTTTTTTCAGTCTCAGCCCGAGACACCCTCAGAGCTGAAGCCGGGAGCGTCTCCGGAGCTCGGCTCTGACATCAGACTCGCTGGGTGGGTGGTCCGGAGATCACCGGGAGAGAGAAAACACCGTCACTCTTTCAGCTGCAGCTGATTCACGTCCAGACAAAACAAAGAAGATCGGCTTTGACTTCAACTTTAAACGCATTTCCAAACATAACAGGAACTTATTCAAACATCATCCTCGGCAGGAGAGAACAGATTTACGAGGAGGGGGGAAACCCTGGAGCTGCAGCTGAGGGGCAGCCGGCGTTCCTCCCAGCGACCTCTGGCTCCGGAGGGGTCACGCGGACTAATTGTATTTTGATCCAGACACGGACCACTTGGCCCTCGCAGGGAGAGTCTGACAAAGGTTAAGTCAGCGGGCTCAATCAGAGCCCGACGTGGATCCCGCTGCAGGGCCGAGGAGGGCCGAGAGGGGCCTCCTCCTCGCTCCTTTTTCACAGAAATGACTTAATAAAATATGATTCTGCAGAAAAAACTAAATGCAAAACACAGAAAAAGTGATGATGAAATTTATCTTCCAGCTAAAGTGACTCGTGTTCAGAAGAGAAGTCGACTTTTACACCATGAAAAATGAAGATGGCATAAATGACATTATTAATCATGAATTCAGTCCCTCCAGAAAGTCGCAATGCTGCAATTATAACATTTAAAACAAACACAAACGGATGGATACACAATTAAAAAAAAAAAAGGAGTAATCCCAAGTTTCTTATATTGCCAGGAAAACATCGGTTGCTGCTTGAATAATTTCTCTTTGGTTGAATTTTTGTTAATATTTGAAATTACAACATTGCAACTTTCTGGAGGGACTAATGGCAGAAAATTCTGCACATTTAATCTGCAAGTTTGTTAATTTTACATCAACATTTTAATCTCATTCTAAACTTTAAATTGAAGTTTTTGTTAATAAAAAGCTTAAATAACATTTAGTTTATGCTTCAGGAAAAAAAAGAAAAATTCAGCCTCTGACATTTTGTTTTATATAAAACAATTTTCTGCTTTAATTTATTATTATTTTTTGATGAACTTGATATTTTCTTTATTTTAGGTGACAAAAAAAGAAGTTTAAAAATCTAAATTAACAGCTACCACAAACAAAATGCAGAATAAAACCTTAAATTGTGACTTTTACGTCAGTTTTTTTTTTGCTTTTATTCTAATCTAATTTGTTAAAAGCCTGATTTGGAAACATTATATGAAACTAAAATGTCTTGAAATGCTAAAAAATAAATCTATTGAGAATAATTTTCATTTAATTCTTTAAAAATACTTTTAGAAAAAGCAAAAACGTGAAAATGAAATGTGAATATGAAATAAAAGCAGAGTTATTTGCGGTAAACTGCGGGCGCGCGTGGTGCGCCGCGGCAGCGGAACTCACCGCCCGCGCGGCGGCCCGGCCCGGCCCGGCTCGCCTCCTCTCCCGGCCGGAGCTGCTGCGGTTTGGCTTGCTTGCGGCGGGACATGTCGATCCGTGTGCGTGACTCGCTGCCGTCCTCCGCAGACTCATCTACGAGCGGCGACTGGGAGCCTGCAGGGGGAGCGGGGCCGGTGAAATACGCGCGCGGCTGCTGCTGATGGCCGCGTGCAGATTGCGCATGTCAGTGTAATTATGATAGAGGGGGGGATGAAGCTTTCACGGCTCGCGCTGCCCTCCGCTGGGTGATTGGCTGCGGTCCAGGCAGCTCGCATTAGATATTGAAATGAGGGATGGTGTTTAATAATGATTAGTCCACTTCCTGACCGGCGCGCGCGGCTGGTTTACGCACAGCTCCGACGCAGAAAGTCCACTGAACTCCTGAGCGTCTTCACGCGTCTGTGGATCAGTTTCGGGTTGAATCCTCCAGTCAGAGCCGCGTGAAACGTCCCGCAGCTTCCACGCGCGCAGTCTCCAGAAACCAAACCGTTTCCTTCAGGAGGAGGTCGCGCGCAAAGTCAAACTCTGAGCGCAAAAGAAAAGGAGGAAGAACAGAAAGTCCCGTCCAGCTCGCGCGCAGATCCCATGTGAGAGTGTGGGGAGTCATCCTCCTGCTTTCTGCCGCTGCCTCCGCCTCCGGACCGTCATTAGATGCCCTCCAACCGGCTGCGATAGGCTGCCAGGACCCGCGCGGGAGGTGTCGCGGCTTCATTTGTCGCGACCTCCCACAACTCGGAGTCATAAACTGAAAATATCTCAATCCTGGAGAAAAACTGTTGCTTGCGGACGCGGATTAGGGCCACTGAAGAAAAATTATACAATTTTGAGGGGAAAAAAGTCAGAATTGTGACTCAAATCTGGAAAAAAGTCAGAACTTTTTCTGACTTTTCCAAAATGGACCTGAAAAAATGAAAAAAAAAATGTTTTGGAAAAAAGTCAGAGATCTGACTGTTTTTCTCACAATTCTGAAATTATAATCAGAAATTGAAAAAAAATCACCTTAAAAAAGTCAGAATTCTGACTTTTTCATATATGATTTTTTTTTAATGTTCTGGCTTTAATCTGGGAAAATGTCAGAACTCTGACTTTTAAAGAAACTGGAAAAAAGAATGAAAAAAATGGAGGAAAAAAATGGGGGAAAAAAAACTGGAAAAAAAAATTTTTTTTTCAAAAGCTCTGGAAAAAAGTCAGAAATCTGACTTTTTTTCTCACAATTCTGAGATTAAAGTCAGAAATTGAAAAAAAAAAATCTTGTGCAAAAAATTCAAATGTTCTGGAAAAAGAGAGTTCTGAGGAAAAAAAAGTCAGAATTTGGACTTTTTTCACAAATAAATAAAAAAAGAAAAATTAAAAAAAAAAATCCTGAAAAGTTTTTCTTTCAAATGTTCTGGGAAAAAAAAAATCTGAATTCTGACTTTTTTCTCAGAATTGAATTTTTTTCAGTGACCCTAATCCTCCTCTGTAGCTTCTGAAGTTTGTCAGTTTCAAACACAGAAAAACAGATAAAAATGGTGAAAGGAAACCAAACTTGAGTTTGTCGTGGAAGGAAACCTGTTGTGTGTCGTTTCTATGTGAAAAGAAGGAAGAAGCTCCTTCAGCAGAGCTGTAATCCTCCAACCCGGCTTTGTCCCCAAACTTGTAATTATGTGGTATTAAAGATGCAGCTGGGGGAGGACAGAATCAGCTGTTGATAATTGCAAGTACGACACAACAGCCTGGTATTGATCGGCATGTCTGCTACTCCCCTGCCACGGAGAGATAAGGAGGCCCCGCTCCGGCTGGAATATCATTTCTTCTGACCTATCAGGTTCCCGCAGACTTATGATGAATAGCCAGAGCGCTTATCTGGAAACTCGACCCTCCTTGATTCGATATTGATTCTCTGTAAACTCGCGGAATCAAACGGGGAGCTTCGCTTCCAGATTCCAGCAGCTGGAATCACCGCCTGCTCCTGCTGGAGGAACGAATGAATCACTTTTAATGTGATGAGCAAAGCAAATTCATCTGTATGAGGGAGACAGCGAGGCGGCGAAGCTGAATCGTGTTTAAATGCCACAGAGAGCTTTCTGATTTTGTTGTTTAAATAATAAAAAAATATCTGTTACAAGCATGAACTCAACATATTGGGGTGTAATGTTCCTTTATAAGACATCTACAAACTTTCTCTGCAGAAAAATGGCAACTTTTTCAGAATTTAAGATGATTTGGGATTAAATTTGAAACTTCCTTTAAAGGAGTGATGACAGAAATAAAAACTGGTTCATGTAGTTGACATTACTGCATACTGTAAATACTACCCCCCCCCCAAAAAAAAACCTCACTTTTCACAGTGGGGGATTATTTTGGCGGCTAGACCTCCTTCCTCAGTAAAGAGTTGGGTGCATCCCTCCGTTTTAGCAGCTAACGTCAACTCATACAGAAGACAGCAGCTGGTCGCCTCCATATGACAACAAATCATGCCCCCCCCCCCCCCCCCCCCACCACCACCACCACCACACCCCACCCTCCAGGCGGTTTGTGCACCCGATCGCAGCATCACTGTGTTTCTCAGCCTAAAGGTAGCGAGCTAGAGTGTTTTTTGCCCACCAGGGGGGCGTTTCCTGCAGACCATGACGTCACAAAGTAACTATCAATTGGAGCAAATGAGTTACGTAGAACGATAGAACTACGTAGAATGATAGAACTACGTAGAATGATAGAACTACGTAGAATGATAGAACTACGTAGAATAATGGAACTACGTAGAATGATGGAACACGTAGAATGATGGAACTACGTAGAACGATAAAACTACGTAGAACGATAGAACTACGTAGAATGATAGAACTACGTAGAACGATAGAACTACGTATAATGATAGAACTCGTATAATGATAGAACTACGTATAATGATAGAACTACGTAGAACGATAGAACTACGTAGAATGATGGAACTACGTATAATGATAGAACTACGTATAATGATAGAACCGTAGAATGATAGAACTACGTAGAACGATAGAACTACGTAGAACGATAGAACTACGTAGAATGATAGAACTACGTAGAATGATGGAACTACGTATAATGATAGAACTACGTAGAACGATAGAACTACGTAGAATGATGGAACTACGTATAATGATAGAACTACGTATAATGATAGAACTACGTAGAATGATGGAACTACGTAGAACGATAGAACTACGTAGAACGATAGAACTACGTAGAATGATAGAACTACGTAGAACGATAGAACTACGTATAATGATAGAACTACGTATAATGATAGAACTACGTAGAACGATAGAACTACGTAGAACGATAGAACACGTAGAACGATAGAACTACGTAGAATGATAGAACTACATAGAACGATAGAACTACGTATAATGATAGAACTACGTATAATGATAGAACTACGTAGAACGATAGAACTACGTAAAATGATGGAACTACGTATAATGATAGAACTACGTATAATGATAGAACTACGTATAATGATAGAACTACGTAGAACGATAGAACTACGTAGAATGATAGAACTACGTATAATGATAGAACTACGTATAATGATAGAACTACGTAGAATGATAGAACTACGTAGAACGATAGAACTACGTATAATGATAGAACTACGTAGAACGATAGAACTACGTAGAATGATAGAACTACGTAGAATGATAGAACTACGTAGAACGATAGAACTACGTAGAACGATAGAACTACGTAGAATGATAGAACTACGTAGAACGATAGAACTACGTAGAACGATAGAACTACGTAGAATGATAGAACTACGTAGAACGATAGAACTACGTAGAACAATAGAACTACGTAGAATGATAGAACTACGTAGAACGATAGAACAAGTAGAATGATAGAACTACGTAGAATGATAGAACTACGTAGAATGATAGAACTACGTAGAACGATAGAACTACGTAGAATGATAGAACTACGTAGAACGATAGAACTACGTAGAATGATAGAACTACGTAGAATGATAGAACTCGTAGAATGATAGAACTACGTAGAACGATAGAACTACGTAGAATAATAGAACTACGTAGAATGATAGAACTACGTAGAATGATAGAACTACGTAGAACGATAAGCTGCTGTCTGATTCAACCGTTTCTGAGCAGAGAGACAAAGCTGACAGACCATAAACAGGAACACACACATACAGTCCTCAGAAGTATTCACACCCTCCAATTAAAGAAAAGGCTAAATTCACAATAGTAATTCAAAAAACAAGAAACTAAAGAAACTAATTATGAATAAAAAATTACAAAATAATAATGTAGGGAAGTAAATGATTGTTTTTTAATTGTGGTTGAAAATAATAATAATAATAAAAAAACTAGCACATTTCCGATGAACAGTGGACCAACATACCTGTCAACAGGTGGAGACGTCTGATTGGACGTTGCAGAAAACACCTGATTCACATTGGACGATAGAAGATGGAGAAATGTTGCCTTGTCTGATGAGTCTCCATTTCTGCTGCGACATTCAGATGTAGACTCAGAATTTGGGGTCAACAACAGGAAAGCATGGATCCATCCTGCCTTGTATCAACAGTTCAGCTTGGTGGTGGTAGTGTTATGGTGCGGGAGAGATTTTCTCGGGACACTTCAGGCCCCTTAGAACCAGCGTAGCATGGTTTAACCAAGGGATGGGCACAATTAATCGATGATCGATAATTGATCATTAAGAATTATTTTGACCATGTAATTTTTTTTCGATCATCCGACGGTGTTATAAAACAGAGTTCATTCGTGTCGTGTACGTCTTGGAGCTGTGTAATAAATGTGACTATGTGGCGGTAATAAAACCTCCTACCAGCGGGGGGCGATGTAGCCTAAAGACAGCAGAGAAAGCCGCCTGCAGCTGCCGTCTTCCTGTCACAGCAGCTAAAAGAAGACTCGTCTGAATACGAAGCGAGCACGATGAAGTCTGGTGTGGAACCATTTTACGTTAGAAAATGACTCCTCACGTTTAAATACTGCGACACGTTTTATAAAAACTCAACAACTCCCATGATGCACCGTTTAAAATCGCTGAGACGACCGAGCTAAAAGGTGACGAATCCTCCGTTAAACCACCGTTGCCTCGGTCTGAAGCCGGAGGAGCTGCGATGCAGAGCACTCGGACAAAATCACGGAGGGAGTCTGTAAAATGATTATCGTGGATATGTTGCTCATAAGTGTCGTCGATGGGAAACGTTTCCCAGATCTGATGGATTTACTGGAACCAGTCTGTCAGTTTCCTTCACGGCGCACCATCACCAGGCTCACTGAAACACGAGAAGCAAAGCAGGAGCTGCTAAACAAGTTAGCCACAGCAGCTAGCGTTGCCATGACAACAGACCGCTTTAACAGCAGAGAGCTACCCCACCATCACGTACCACCACTGCTCACCGAGATTATTAAGACTGTAGAGCAGTGGGGGGGGGGGGGGGGGGGTTCAAATAAATACATATTTTACACAAAACAGTCTGTGATAATTTTTTCAACATGCATTTCTTAATGATTAAATCCATAATTGATCGTTAATTCTCCCGACGATCGATCAAAAAGATGTTTGCAAATGCCCATCCCTAGTTTAACCACCACAGCCTACCTGAGTATTGTTGCTGACCACGTCCATCCCTGTATGACCACAGTGGAGCATCTGATGCTGCTCCCAGTAGGGCTGGGCGATAATGGCCAAAAATAAATATCACGATATATTGATCAGTTCACCTCGGTAACGATAAATGGACGATAAACCTCCTATAAACCAACCAAAACAGACAAAAACTGCTTTTATTCTGCCTTAACTGGAACTTCACGTGACTTCTTGTTTGGCAGAAAGATTAACAGGTTCCTCAATAAACACCCAGTAGATGTTTAGGACTTATGAGAAGTACTGTGAAACTGAAATACAAACATACAAATATGCAAATTAATGATTAAATTATTAATTATTAAATTGAGTAACTCAAATGAGTTAGATTCTTATTTAAATATGAGCAAATATTACTTTGTGTCCATGAAAACCAGTGAAATCCCATTAATGCACACACGACTACCGATTAGCATGAATGCTAACTTAACATTGAAAAACCCATAGACAGGCTAACGCAATTAGCATCACTACCGTTGACAAAACGTTTAACACAAACAACATTCCTTCAAACGTTTATCACTTCACACTGACATCAAATAAACGTCACTGATCATTTACAGACATGTGTTGTACAGAAAACATGCAAAAGATGATGAAAAACACGAAGCTCCAGCGCAGGAATGTCACGTTACAAGAAACTACGGCAAGTTTGAGAGAACAAAAAAGTCCCGTGCAGCAATTCCACTGCCGGCTTTCTTAAAGGGGCACCAACATGGGAAAAAATTACGTCGGTTATCGCTGTTAATGTCGGTGTCGGTAAATTTTCGGTTTGTCGCCCAGCTCTAACTTCCAGCAGGATAACGCGCCACGTCATGAAGCGGGAATCATCTCAGACTGGTTTCTGGAGCAAAATCTCTGAGGAATGTTTCCAGAACCTTGTTAAATCTATGACACCAAGGATTAAGGCAGTTCTGAAGGTAAAAGGGGTCCAACCCGGTACTAGCAAGGTGTACCTAATAAAGTGGCCGTGAGTGTGTGTATGCTGTTTGCCTGCACGGTGCATGTTGGGGACTGTGGTGTTGTACTGTGGCTCACATGAGTGGGAGTTGGTGAAGGGTTTATTGTACTCTGAGTGCCAGATACCAGAGTGTGCATGTATAGGGTGTGTAGGGTTTATACAGTGGCTTGCAAAAGTATTCATACATGACCAAAACTAAATTGCTCAGAAAAGAACAAAGCAAAAGTGAGTTTCACCTTTTTATATGAAAGGAAATGGCACAAACACAACAATCCATCACTGTTTTTGTTCGTAAGCGCTCTTTACTATGAATAGGTTGTAGAAGTCTGTATTTAATTGTTGCAAAAGTATTCACACCTGCACCAAAGATGTTATTTTGATTTGAAAACGATTGCACACTATAAACTATTGCCTCACAGTGTCACAGGGCGGTATTCAGTCCCAGGTGGTTTGTATATCCTTGATTGCTCCCCATAATTAGTGCCCAATAGTCACCTGTCCACAGTCATCCCATGCTTGTCAGCAGACAACAGTCATGAAGTCCAAGGAGCTCTCAGAAGACCTCAGAAAGAAAGTTGTAGAGAAGCATAGAGATGGGCAAAGCTATGTAGCCATCGCAAGTTCACTCAATGTGCCAAAAAGTACTGTTGCATCACTGGTCCAGAAGTGGAAGCGCCACAGTACCACTGTGAACCTCCAAAGATCAGGGCGCCCCTCCAAGATCACGGCAAAAGGCAAAAGGAAATTACTCAGGGAAGCCAGAGCAAACCCCTCCGTCACTCTTGAAGCCCTGAAGAAGTCTCTCCAGGGTGCTGGGACTAACGTACACAAGTCCACAATATCCCGCACTTTACACAAGGAAGGTCTCTATGGGCGTGTTGCAAAGAAGAAGCCATATCTGAAGAAACAACATCTCAAGGCTCGTTTGCAGTTTGCCACCACACACGTAGGAACGTGTGATCTGGTCAGATGAAACCAAAATAGAACTTTTTGGCCTGAACGCCAAGAAGTATGTTTGGCGCAAAGCCAACACAGCTGATGATCCAGCTCATACCATCCCTACCGTGAAACATGGAGGTGGGAATATAATGCTATGGGGCTGTTTCTCTTCCTCCGGTCCTGGTGAGCTCGTCCGTGTGCAAGGGATAGGGGATTATCATGCTTACCGGAAGTTCCCGGCTTTTGACACTTCCTCTTCCGGGCCATGTTAACGACAGCCGTTCCTGCTCTGTTATACTGTTTAAATCGGATAAACTCCAAACATATTTAAGTTTTCATTCTAGACTGAAGTGATACTGGATCAAAAGCTGGATCAAAGCGATCGATTTGCCGCGGTGAAGGGCCGAACTTTATAATAAAACACACGTTTGTTTGTCGCCGGTGGGGCACAACACCGGCACTTCACAGCATGCTAGCATTAGCCAGCTAACGTTTACTGACGTGCTTAACATTGTGCGTCTTAAAACACACAAACATCTGAAAATCGGGTCTGTACCCCCCCGTTTCCAGTGGAACAACTGGGGACTGCCAAGAAAGGAGACGCTTTCAGATGATTGTGTGTTTTCAGCCGCACAAAGTTAGGCACGTTATCAAGCTGGCTAATGCTTACAGGCTAACACGACTGTATAGTCTGCCGGCCACAAACAAACGTGTCGTTTTATTATAAAGTTCGGTCCTTCACCGCGGTGAATCGGTCGTTTTAATCCACTTCTTCCTCAGCATCACTTCAGTCTGGAATGAAAACTTGGCATTGGCGTTTATCCGATTTACAAAGTTTAACAGAGTAGTAGCTGGCGGACTTTTGTTAGCAGGTTAGCATTCGCCAGCTTGATGACGTGCCTAACTTTGTGCGGCTGAAAACACACAAGCATCTGAAAGAGTCTCCTTTCTTGGCAGTCCCCAGTTGTTCCACTGGAAACGGGGGGGTACAGACCCGATTTTCAGATGTTTGTGTGTTTTAAGACGCACAATGTTAAGCACGTCAGTAAACGCTAGCTGGCTAATGCTAGCATGCTGTGAAGTGCCGGTGTTGTGCCCCACCGGGGACAAACAAACGTGTGTTTTATTATAAAGTTCGGCCCTTCACCGCGGCAAATCGATCGCTTTGATCCAGCTTTTGATCCAGTATCACTTCGGTCTAGAATGAAAACTTATATATGTTTGGAGTTTATCCGATTTAAACAGTATAACAGAGCAGGAACGGCTGATGTTAACATGGCCCGGAAGAGGAAGTGCCAAATGTTTCAACTTCCGGAAACCGGAACGCGGAAATGTGATAATCCCCTATTATGAATAGTGCAAAATACATCAACATCCTGGAGGAAAACGTCTTCAAATCTGCAAAAAGCCTGAAGCTTGGGAGGAAGTTCACCTTTCAACAGGATAATGATCCAAAACAAACGGCTCGAGTGACACAAGAATGGTTCAGGAAGAAGAAAGTGAAGGTTCTAGACTGGCCCAGTCAAAGCCCAGATCTCAACCCAATAGAAAACCTGTGGAGGCATCTGAAGATTGCTGTCCACCGAAGGTCACCAAGTAACCTGACTCAGCTGGAGCAGTATTGCAAAGAGGAGTGGGCCAAACTGTCCAAGGACCACTGCACAAAACTCATTGCTGGCTATCCAAAGCGATTGGTAGCTGTTATTGCTGCCAAAGGAGCTGCAACCAAGTACTGATTGTGACTTAATGACTTAGTGTGAATACTTTCGCAACAATGACATACAAACTTATGCAACCTATTCATAGTAAAGAGTGCTTACGAACAAGAACAGTGATGGATTTTTGAGGTTGTGCCATTTTCTTTCATATAAAAAGGTGGAACCCACTTTTGCTTTGTTCTTTTCTGAGCAATTTAGTTTTGGACATGGGTATAAATACTTTTGCAAGCCACTGTATATATATATATATATATATATATATATATATATATATATATATTATAGGGATGCACCGATTGTGAAAATCTGGGTCGATACCGATACCGATGTTTAACATAACAACTTGGCCGATGGCCGATGTTTTCTATTTTTATTTATTACTTCCTTTGTGCCACAGAAATTTACAAGTCTTTCAGCTCCTCATCAGTTAATCCTTGAATGAGCACAAATTCAATCAGACCAATTAATGAAACAGAAACAACCTTTAATGTCACTTTGTGGTTGACATTAGTTATAACAAGCTCTTTTCTGAAAACTTTTCAAAAACCTGGGACTGATAATCACTAAAAAGAATGCTTCAGTATATTGCCCAACAAAATTGAGTGGTTTTAGCCTAATAAACAAAAACATATTCAATGAGATTATTTTCATGGCCCAATAAAAAATATTTGTGAAGCATGTACTGCAAACTGCGTAACGCTGATCTTTTTCTGAAACGGTAAAATATGACACGACGAGGAAAGTGCGTGGATGCCTTCTACCAGTATCTCCCCCCACCCACCCAAAAAGAGGGGGAAAAAAAGAGTTTTTCTTAAGGACAGTGTTGATGACACATGTAAATCATTATATATATATATCAGGGCTTGAAATTCACTTCTCAAAATGGGGGGAATTTCCCCCTTACATGCTTCACCAAGCTCTCTTGTCCCGTCTCCGTTCTCTTTATCAGCCATCATCAGTTTTTACCAACTCAGTATAAAAAGTACATATTGCAGTAATCTGTTGCATCTTTCAACTGCATAATTCTGGTGGTTCTTTCTTCCAGCTCTGTTCTGTTCTCTCTCCTCTACATAATCTCTTGTGTTTGATAAAAGTTCTGATAAAATAAAACTGGTCTTGGGGAAGACGGAGCATCTTCTACATGCAAGGCTAGAAAACTGTCAGAAACTTAATGAATATAATAATAATAATACATTTAAGAACACCTTTAAGAACACCCAAAGATACTTTATAGGAAAAATAAAAACACAGAAAATAATAAAGAAGATAAGATAAAAGATAAACAAGAACAAGTGAAGAGCAGCGAGAAAATGATGAGGAAACATTCTCCAAATCAGCTTCTTTCTCCAAAATAATACCAAATTTAGATTTTTAATAGGGCATATTTAATGCTGTTTAGCCTATGCATCAAAATATAAAATGTATTCATATCAACCTATTACTTATCAATGCTATCTTTATCTATAAATCGATCTCACATTTAGCTGCCATGTGAGAAACGGTGACGCAGCGCTGATGTTGGTCTCATCACACCAACATTAAACTGAGCAGCTCGCGTCTCCATCATTATGATCAAACACGGATATTCTGAGCAAGTTAGGCTAAAACTTTTCTTTGGGCTGCTTGGTACCGTGACCAGCACCGGCGCTACCTGAGGATCCGGAGGATTTGGGTCGTAAACGAGCGCGACACCAGCGCTGCCACAGCGCAGATCTTTACTGGTGTTGGTCCAGACCAGCTTCCCTTCAGGTGACCCGAAGTTACATTTACGTTATAAGACTCCGTGAAAGTTTCGTCTTACCGGCGGGAAATCCGCCAACAATGGCTGGTTTATAAACAAAGGGGAAGCTGCGACATCTGACAGGTCAGAGAGGGAGAGAGAAAAAGGGAGCGCGCCAGCGTGCGTTTAATGGCCAACGCGGGAGGCGACGTCACTCCTCCTGAATGAAAGGAGAAGGAGCGACGTCGCCTCAATGTGTTGAGCCCTTTATGCTTCGCTATTACATGGCTCCGATGCAAACGTTCACTGCACATTATGTTGCTGCAATTGCAAGCGGGAATTTCCCGCATTATACGAGCGAAGTTTGCGGGTGTTGATGGTATTATGCGCGATTCCCGCAATCCCGCAGTGAATTTCAGGCTATATAATAATCGGCCACTGCCATCGACGAATGTCGTTTTTTTTGGCCGATGACCGATGGCAGTTAACGAGGCAAACATCGGCCGATACCGATGTCCAGCCGATACATCGGTGCATCCCTAATATATATATATATATATATATATATATTATATATATATATATGGATGGGTATATGTACATGTCCAGTTTGTGTTGAGACTTACATACTTGGGTGCATCTGAGCTTAAATAGGCATGTCTGAGCCTAAATATATGTAGTATTTTGTGTGTGTGTGTATTTTGGATCAGAAATACCAAAATTAAACAGAAACAGTAAGTTTACTACTCGTACTATGAGTTGGAAGAGGGAGAAGAGGTATGAAAAACTAAGTTCTACTTCTTCATACCCCTTTTCAGACACTATCCACTAATAAATATCGCATTTAAGGGCATATATACTTAAAAATTCATACATTTGGACATTACGTTCATATCAGCATCAAACTAATGTTCAAATTATTTATGGATCTGATACTGTGTGAAGGTTACACTCTGGAACATGTATGTGTGGTTTGTAATTTTTCTTTTTTGAAAATATTGTCTGCCAATAAGTTCATTCATTCATTCAGAGAGAAGTTCAGGTCTAGGATCAGGTCTAGGATTAGACCTCCGCCGAGTCCAGACCTGAACGCATCCAGATACCGGATCGGTATCGGCTTACAAGGCACAGAGGAGGTGTGACAGTTAATCAATGATTGAATGAATGAATGAATGAATGATTTATGGAGCACGTGCAGAGGAACAGCAGACAGAGAACACGAGGAAAAACATCCCTACAAAATAAAACAGGAATCAAGACGGAGTCATGAAAATAAACGTAACGAGACCAAGAAGATGATGACGTTTCTATCCGAGAGCTTTTACCGACTTTTTCCTGTTTGTTTGGATCTGTTGTTGTTATGATTTATAAAGAACGTTGTAACATTTGTTCTGAAAAATTCCCTGTAAATAAAAAAATATATTATTATGATTATTATTATTATGATTATTATTATTATATATTAATAATAATAATAATTATCATAAATATATAATAATAATAAATTATTATTGTCATTATTAATAATAATAATTATTATTATTATTTATTATTATTATATATTAATAATAATAATAAATATTATTATTATCATAAATATATAATAATAATAATAATAATAATAAATAATAAAAATAAATTATTAATAATAATAATAATAATTTTTTATTATTATTATTATTATTATTATATATTAATAATAATAATAATAATAAATATTATCATCATAAATATATAATAATAATAATAATAATAATAATAATAATAATAATAATAATAATGAATTATCGTTATTATTATTATTATTATTATTAATAATAATATTATTATTTATTATTATTATTATATATTCATAATAATACCAATAAATATCATTATTATCATAAATATATAATAATAATAATAATGAATTATCATTATTATTATTATTATTATAATGATGATGAAGATCAACTTTAACAGCTACTTGATTTATGTTTAAATGAAATTCTGAGGATCATGGCCGTGTCTTTCGTGTGTCTCCTCAGACCTCCGCCGCCGTCCTCCTGCAATAAAACACATCTGAAAGAGTCGCACTAACTCAGCTCTGCTTCCTCATATAATCACACAAAAGGATTTTTCTGGAAAATGATCATAAATCTCAGGCTGGATCAATACGGCCGGCCACGGCTGCGCTGGCCTGATAACACGATCAATACGAGGGATTTGGGTTTTAATTAATACGTGACTGCGCCTCATCCCTGAAACAGTGAAATATGACCTGCAGCCCTGTTAAAACACACCAGCCTGATATCTGCTACGCCGATGGGATCTGTTACCTGAGTCCACTGAGAGGAGGAGGAGGAGACACGATGAAGACGTCCAACAGGAGCAGCTGACATCACGCTGATGCTGCAGGAACGAGCCAAAACTCCATCACGGGGACGATAACTGCTGCAAACCTCAGATACTTTCTGGTTTCAGATCTGGACAGATGAGCCATCATGAAGCTCCGTCCCTGGAGACACGAGTGTCTCCACCGATACTTCCATGTAAGTCTTTTAAAGTATCAGAATCTTCATAAACATGGAGGATAAAGTGGTTTCTGATGGACCCGGTTCAGGATAGACCCCCGTATTCCCCAAACCAGCTTCTCTCACTGAGATGAAGCCAAATTCAGACGTTTAAACGGCTCCAGTGAAACTTTGTTTCTGGACACCAGATTACAAAAATCTGCAGGTAGTTTTAAAGGGAATTTCGCTTTTTTTTAACCTGGGGTATATTTTCATAACTCGCATCCCCCACCAGTGATTTGATGCGAGTTGTCTCGCGATTTCGGAAATCGTGTAATAACTCGCGCCCCTCACTAGTGTTTTGATGCAAGTTGTCAAGCAATTTCGGACATCGTGCGATAACTTGCGCCCCCCACCGGTGTGCTTTCGGAAATTATGCGATAACTTGCGCCCCCCACCGGTGTTTTGATGCAAGTTGTCACGCGATTTCGGAAATCGTGCCATAATTTGCGCCCCTCACCGGTGTTTTGATGCAAGTTGTCAAGCAATTTCGGACATCGTGCGATAACTTGCGCCCCCCACCGGTGTTTTGATGCAAGTTGTTGCGCGATTTCGGAAATCGTGCCATAACTCGCGTCCCTCACTGGTGTTTTGATGCGAGTTATTGCGCAATTTCGAAAAATTGTGCGATAATTCGCGTCCCTCACCGATGTTTGATGTAAGTTGTTGCGCGATTTCAGAGATCGTGCCATAATTCGCGTCCCGCACCGGTGTTTTGATGCAAGTTGTAACAATTTTGGAAATCGTGCGATAACTCGCATCCCCCACTGGTGTTTTGATGCGAGTTGTTGCGCGATTTCGGAAATTGTGCCATAATTCGCGTCCCCCACCGGTGTTTTAACATGAATTATTGCGCGAATGATTTGGACCCATCCCAAGATTTGGACATAAACACCAAAACAAACATTGATCTCCAGGTAACGTAGATACTTTGGTTCATGTCTCCTCTCTAGTATGATGTCGGACACTCGTTGAGACTATCTGAGCCCTTCAGAGTGGAAAAAAAGCAGGTTTTTAGGGCGAACTTAGACGTGGGGCCAGTGGCCCCATACTTATCATTAGCTAGGCTGCTAGCTGCTGCTTGGCTGCCTGCCGGATAAATGCTGGAGTTATCTGCAAAATTCTTTTCTCCATCACTCACATATATGAAAGGACAGATGAAAGCACACCCCAGGTTGAAAAAAAAAAAAAAAGAGAAATTCCTCTTTAAACTATGACACACTTCATAAATAACAAAGATGCACTGATCTAGCCTGGTACACCAGCCTGACCAGCGCCATGTATGAGATACACGGCAACTCAGTCTGGGTTCCCTCCACTGGGAAGTGAATTCCACTCCGGTAAAAAGGTGACTGGACCAATCACAGCGCGGGAGGCGGGACTTTATGACACGACTTTTTGGCGACTCATCTCTCTATCATAAACAGAATGGCGGCCACAGAGGAGCGACTATATAATAGGGGATTATCACGCTTACCGGAAGTTGCCGGCTTTTGACACTTCCTCTTCCGGGCCATGTTAACGACAGCCGTTCCTGCTCTGTTATACTGTTTAAATCGGATAAACTCCAAACATACTTAAGTTTTCATTCTAGACTGAAGTGATGCTAAGGAAGAAGTGGATCAAAGCGATCGATTCGCCGCGGTGAAGGACCGAACTTTATAATAAAACACACGTTTGTTTGTCCCCGGTGGGGCACAACACCGGCACTTCACAGCATGCTAGCATTAGCCAGCTAACGTTTACTGACGTGCTTAACATTGTGCATCTTAAAACACACAAACATCTGAAAATCGGGTCTGTACCCCCGTTTCCAGTGGAACAACTGGGGACTGCCAAGAAAGGAGACGCTTTCAGATGCTTGTGTGTTTTCAGCCCGCACAAAGTTAGGCACGTCATCGAGCTGGCTAATGCTAACCTGCTAACACGACTGCGCAGTCTGCCGGCTACAGGGGGGGGGGGGGGGGGGGGGGGGGGGGGGGGGGGGGGGGGGGGGGGAAACAAACGTGTGTCGTTATATTATAAAGTTCGGTCCTTCACCGCGGCGAATCGGTCGTTTTAATCCACTTCTTCCTCAGCATCACTTCAGTCTGGAATGAAAACTTGGCATTGGCGTTTATCCGATTTACAAAAGTTTAACAGAGTAGTAGCTGGCGGACTATTGTTTGCAGGTTAGCATTAGCCAGCTCGATAACGTGCCTAACTTTGTGCGGCTGAAAAACACACAATCATCTGAAAGCGTCTCTCCTTTCTTGGCAGTCCCCAGTTGTTCCACTGGAAACGGGGGGTACAGACCCGATTTTCAGATGTTTGTGTGTTTTAAGACGCACAATGTTACGCACGTCAGTAAACACTAGCTGGCTAATGCTAGCATGCTGTGAAGTGCCGGTGTTGTGCCTCACCGGGGACAAACAAACGTGTGTTTTATTATAAAGTTCGTCCCTTCACCGCGGCTAATCGATCGCTTTGATCCAGCTTTTGATCCAGTATCACTTCAGTCTAGAATGAAAACTTAAATATGTTTGGAGTTTATCCGATTTAAACAGTTTAACAGAGCAGGAACGGCTGTCGTTAACATGGCCCGGAAGAGGAAGTGCCAAATGTTTCAACTTCCGGAAACCGGAACGCGGAAGCGTGATAATCCCCTATGATGTCCTTTCTGATGTCTTAATGAGCTGTAAATGTCCTTAAACCTGAAACAACTCGCTGCTCTGAGGACTTTCATCTCACAGAAAGACGTTTGCGACACTTCCGTGTTTCTGTGATTGGTTCTCTCCGGTTCACTTTGTTCCTGTTAGTCCCGCCTTTCATCTCTAGTTGGAAATCAGTCTCCAACGGAGGAACCCAGACTGACCTGCCGTGTATCTCATACACGCCGTTAGTCAGGCTGGTGGACCAGGCTAGTGCAGATCCAGCAGTTATGTTTGAGATAGATGGCTGGATGGATGGATGGCTGGCTGGGAAAAACATCGATACACTGAAATATCGCAATATTTTCATATGCTGATATCATATCGATATTTAAAACCTCAGTATCGACTCTATTTTCCTAACAAATTCTTGCTGATTTCCACGTTCTGTTACAAAATCTTGCAGGTTTTTGTGAAATCTCTCGAGACTTCCTAAGAGAACGATGAAATCTCATGTAATTCCGTTGGTAAAATGCATCAATATCGCGTTTTTCAATATCTATATGAATTCTGCATAGGACAATATCGCAATATTTCAGTGTATCGATTTTTTTCCCAGCCCTAATGAATGGATGAATGGATAGATAGGCTGGGGAAAAATATCGATACACTAAAAAATTGCTATATTTTCATATTTCGATATATTATTTAAAAATGCGGTATTGATCTATTTTACTAACAAAATCTTGCGAGATTTTGACGTTCTGTTGCAAAATCTCCCGGGTTTCGTGAAATCTCACGAAATTTCCTAAGAGAACGACGAAATCTCATGTAATTTCGTTGGTAAAATGGATCAATATAGCATTCTTAAATATCAATATGTAATCTGCATAGGAAAATATTGCGATATTTCAGTGTATCGAAAATTTTCTTGATAAGATTTCCTAAATTATGATGCATTGCCTTAAAACAAGTTCCTATATCTCACTGAAATGTTTCTCTTTAGGTGATTTTGTCTTATTTTGAGTGTGATGAGATATTTTGACTAGAAATCAGTTAAATATACTCGGTAAGATTTGAGTTTTGCAGTGCGGATAATAAAAACTAAATTTTCACCAAAGTTTGCAGCGATGACTCACAAAACAAGGAAACATGAAAACCTGGAGGCTGATTCTGGGAGTCCAGATCTGCACGTTAAGCTGAAAGCGTCAGCAGGAGGCCGAGGAGTCCAGTCCTCATCCCACCGTGCAGACCTGATACGGGAGCTCGGGGCCCAGACGGGCCCCCGGCAATACCACAAGCTTCACTCAGCAGTTATTGGAGCTGAATGGGAGCAGGTTCTTCATCCCAAAACACAAAGCAAACGGAGAATGAAGCAAGAAGAAATCCGAAGTGAACAAAGAGGGATTGAACGGAGAGCAGAGTGATAGACAGCAGCACGACAGGGCTGTTAGGTTATGTAGACCGAAGGCTGAGTGGCCGGGAAATTTCTGATGGCTTTAATTCACCAGCCTCCTCTCGGCCGGGCTGCCCCCCCCCACTCCGCTTTTATCTTACACTGTGTTTCTCTATTGATTTTTTTCTTTATCTTCCAGGCTGGATAAGAGGACAGAGAGCTACGGGAGCCCGAGTGAATGGAGAACTTTCCTGAAGATTGCTGCTATTCTCCGGCTTATTGCCTCCTGTCCTTCATGGTTTCACATGACGTCCCGAGTGTCAGCCTCGCCTTCACGCTGGAAATGAGGAAGGTGATGATACAACAGGGCTGGGATCAAAACAGGGGTAAGAAAAAACACGAAATAAATCTGTTCAAACGGGGGACGATATAGATTTGTTGAAGTGAGATCTAAAAACAGATTGGAGGAAGCAGATTAAAACACCTCCTCAGCTCCATAATTACGTGTTTGGGTTGTTTCTGACACGCAGGCCGACATGACAACCACCGTACAGCAGATTTAAGGAGAAAAAGGAAATTATTCCTTCTCACAAACAGGCATGCCAATTACAACAATGACTGCAATAAAACAGGAGTTAATTACAAGCTTTAAGCAGAAAACATGAGGACGGCCTCGCTGCACAACGGCGTCCTCACACGCAGTAAAATGTTGTTTACGGGAAGTTAAAAGAGGAGGTCGTCTTCCTGAATGTCCCAGCAGGATTCCTGCGTCTCATCCCGGAGACAAGTCGGCTGTCTGGAATTAGATTGCGAGTTTAAATGCTGAATATAAAGCTGAGAGATTGTTTAAGGTGTAAGGGCGTAGCGTGATGATGGGTGGCAGCCGTTCCACATCTGTAACAGATGTTTCCATGTTTCTTTACCCATCGAGACAAACTAACGTTTAGGCCTTCAACAACAGAAAATTCCATCCTTTTTACGTCGGAGTAAAAAACTCCACGTTATATTGTCATGATCAGCCGCCGTTCTAGTTCTGTTCTCCCCAAAACCACCAGAGTACACTGTAAAAGTTACATTCACGGTATTTAATTGTTATATTTGCAGAAAACTTCCATAAATGAATAACAACTGTGTACTGATAAAGTTACGAACACCAAAACAGAGCACCGTAATAAGTCATACATTACCACCGTAATTGCCACAGTTTTTCACTGTAAATTTGACAAATATTTTAGAATAAAAAAAATATTTTTTGGTACTGTTTAAATGTTATTATTGCAAGAAAATACTGTTATATGCTCGACATTCACACTGTAAATTTTACAAATATTTTTGGTACCATTTAACTGTCACTTTTTCCAGAAAATATCTTAATATCCTCTACATCCTAATAGTAAATTTTATTGTTTTTTTTTCTAAAAAAAAAACTATATTTTTCACCGTTTTAACTGTTTTTGCAAGAAAATACCGTAATATCTTCTACAGTCACTGTAAATTTTACGAATATAAAAAAACCCAATATTTTTTGTACCGTTTTAACTGTTATCTTTACAAGTAAATACCATAATATCCTCTAAATTCTCACAGAAAATGTTACAAAGAGAAAATGGCAACAGCTACCAGCATTTTTACTGTATATCGTACTGTTTTATCTTTACAGTGTCCTTTTGTTTTGTTTTTTTATTAGTTTGAGTTCAAAATAGGTAAAATACTGTAAATGTTATTTATTCCAAAGACATTGAAGAATTTACTTTAATATAATTTACAGAATGACAGTATTTGTTTGCCCCCATGCTAATTTTAGTTGTTAGCAGTTTTCAGGGGTCACATTGCTTGAAGTCCCCCTGAATCTTTCCTGCAGCTGGTAGAAAGAACTGGATCTGGATCTGGTTCTGGTCCTGTAGCTGGTAGAAAGCTCATCTTGGGCTCAAATGGAAGCTCATGAATTAAGTAAGTTTTCTATCTACATGTTAGACATCGACATTCTCCATAAATGATGAAAAATAAACATTTTTAGGAGAATTTGTTGGGTGAACATGACTTTTTTTGGTCTTTTTGGGGATGTTTGGGGTGATAAAACAGACAAGCAGCAAGACTCAGAATCTTTACTCCTGCCTCCCGCTTTGTGTCAAGATACTTTCTGCCAAATTTCATAGTTGTATGACTCTTTATACCATTGTAGTACCTAAATATTTGGATTTACATAATTTTTTACATTAAATTGTCCCCAAAAAGGGTTTTTGTCCCCCTTTAGTGGTCCAGCAGCTACTGGACCGGGTTCACCACCAAGGTTGTGTCCTTGAAGGTCCTAGAGATCTGAACGGGAATAAAGTGAACTTGAACTTGAACAAACTATCATCAAATACTCCAAATGTACGATATAATCAGCCTGATATCAGTACCGCCCAATATTAACTTTAAAAGTGAATATCCATATCACAGATATCCATCCAATATCGGCCTGATATAACTAACCAATATACAACAGGTGATTTTTGGTGGCGAACCCACAGAAAGCTGTTTTTGTTTTTTGTTTTAATCAGTGGGGCATGGGAACATTAGGCCACGCCCACCGTGCAACATGATGACATCTCTGGCAACTACTGGATCTGCAGCAGATGTACTTTTAAAATTTTGGACAAGGAGTGAATATTACATCATTTTCAGCTTTAATATCAGTATCGGTTATCGGCCAAGATATAAAATATCGGCATATCAGTTATCGTCCAAAAATCCAATATCCTACAAATGCAATTTCCTAAAGGAAATAAGGAGATAAATGAGTGGAGTGTGTGTGAAGGCATATGAGGTTAAGTCTCATCGGGGAGTCTGGTGTTTTATCATCGTCTCAGTGTGTGTGCTGAGCAGCCGTATGATCGCCATGACGACGAGATGCTCGCGGGATCACAATCTCTTCCTGGAGATGTTTGAATGTGAATGTTTGAAAGTGTTGAATGTTTTAGGAATCTTGGAGGCCTCGGTTCGGATTAAAGATCAGGATCACACCTGGATCTTTTGGCTCAGATGTTTGAACAGTTTATTTCTGTGATTTTCAGAAACATAAAACAACCAAAAACAAAAATCTCCATAAAACGTCTGAAAGCGGAAGCAGAAAATCTGGAAACATGAAGCTGCTTTCCAGAAATCTTTCCAGAAAAAATCCACAGGATCAAACTAAAACACGCGGTTATAGATTTAAAAAGTCAATTAACTTCATTTTCACATGATTAGACAACAAACAGCGCAGAGATCAGCAGTAATAAGCCAGTAATCGAGTACTTTTGCTGATGAAAACATCAGAGAAAATCCGCCTTTGCGGCTGAAGCAGCCCCCGCAGGCGTCTTTGACACGTAAAAGCAACATATGTGAGGATTTTCCAGCCTCCTCCTCCTTCAGCTCGGCTCCCAGCAGGAGACACAAAAGGACGGAATAATGATGAGGAAACTCATCCTAAAGCACACGGAGGAGCTCAGCGAGTCCTCGTAACCCCGGAGCCAATAAACGCCGGTGGCCCGAGCCGCAACGTCCTCGATGAGAGCAACCCAAGCAACAAAAACACGACAAGAGCAACCTAAAGCTTCCCGTGCAGATGATCAGATGAGATAAAAAGCTGCGAATGAGGAGGTGAAGCTCACTCGTGTCCGTGTGAAGCTGCAGATTCGGGTGAAAACTGAAGAGAAAGCTCACAAAGCTGCTGTAAACAAATAAAGGTGCCGTCTCCCAGTGAAGCCAGTAAAGCTCCAGCGCTGTCTGAAACGCTGAAAAGACTGATTTTATGTGGATGTTGACTGAGAAAAGGCTCCATCTGTGTAAACCAGTCTCTTCCTGTGAGTCACAGTCTGCAGCCTGGAGCCAATCACTGATATTTATCATCCACGATGGCGCACATGCCCGGCGTTGCAGCCGTACGGGCTTCGGCCTTCTGACAGCAGCTGCTATTTGTCATTTGCAGGTCCGTTTACATGTACGTTTGTTTGTAAGATTCATTTCTGTGACTAAATGGTCATTTTAGTGTTTGTATTTCTATTTTGAGAAACATCTTTATTACAGCGGCCAACAATATAACTGGTGTAAATCGCTGGTTTGATCACAATACAACAATATATCGATACAGGGATAGGCGGATCGATGTCTGCCAATATCTCAAATTCAGTCACGACTCAATTTAGAATCCGCCGATCAATACAAAACGATATAAAACAATATTACAAGTCATAAACAAGGTTATTGTTTCTTGAAATAACTGTAAGCTTTACAGCACAATCTCCTGTGTATCATCTATTCACGACTATAAAATATAAACATGTATTTTGTTCGTGAAGATTGTGGGCAGATGATGAAAATGAAAAGTTTTAACATGCACCTGAGTTTACCTCCAGGTCAGACCTGTAGTGATGATAGTATCTTTGTGCTGAATCTTTATTCTGATTACATCAGAACCATTTTCCACCAGCTCACCAGGCTGTTTCGTGCTGTCATGACTGATGTGAGGTTTTATTCCAACATTCCTCTTTGTTTTGAACTTCGGGGGGAAAATAAAACTCACACATAGTTTCCCTTAAAGGGACATTGTGTAAGTTCTCCTGTGTTTTATTCACAAAAACTGATTATTTGGTTCAAAAGTGTTTTTTCATTAATCAGTAATCACTCCCATCAACAAACTGAAGTGCTCCTCTAAGTTCTAAATGTGCCGTTCGTATCATTCATTTACACATCGAGCGGGGCGGCTCGGTGGGGGCTGCCATGTCGTATCGCCATGTTTTTGCGTTCAGGAGAAGCGTGACAGCAGGAAAACACAGAAACTCACCGGACACACCGGAGTTTTCAGCTCAGTTCGAGGTAATGCCTTTGAAAAGTCACCGCGCTGCAGTGGGAGAAACCAGCGTCTCACTGATGCTGCGTTCACGTGCAGTCGGGCAGACGGCCGTTGGTAACAAACCAGATGTCATTTTAATCAAAGAAGCCGAGCGAAAGACGGTAAAACATGGGTCAGGGAAAACAATACGACATCGCCATGACAACCGAACAAATGTGGACTGATGTCACTGTAACTGACGGACCACATCTTCACATAGAGGCCGGTGATAACTTTACATGCAGCGGATGCCGTCCGTCTGCCCGGTTTCACGCGAATGCAGCATGAAAAGTACGAGGGAGCTGCTCCCGATTACGCAATGTCCCTTTAAATTAAATTTTCTGCTCGCGCTCCTAAAAACTGAAGTTAGAGGTGACTGTGCTCCTGGTGAAGTTAGTTTGAAGCCGTGAATCCTGATCTGACGGTGAAGCAACAGTTCATTCGCTGGCTTCACTTCAGCGTTTTCTAACGAAGCTTTTAGACGTTTTTACTCTGAGATTAAACACAGCGGCCATGTTTTCCAGAGCTGCCGTCACCTCAGTGTCAGCGCCGCTTCCCGCTTCTTTTTTTTTTTTTTTTTTTTTTCCAAATCTTTTTATTTAAGTTTTTCAGAAACATAGGATGCAATGACAATTGACATAAAGAAGAAAAACAAAGTGAAACATGTACAAGTAATGTGTCAGTAAGTCCCTAGCCCCAACCCACCCACATAAGACCCACTCAGGTCAGGTCAAGCCTAAACTAAAGTTAACACCGCACGTTCACACACACAAACATACAAACACACAAGGCATACAGAAGGAAATGGAAGGAAAGTAGGACAGAGGAAGAAAGGGGGGGGGGGGGGGGGGGGGTAGCTAAACTAGTAGATAGAGGGGAATCGGAGCTGAAGGGGTGCAAACTCAGTCCTATCCTGCATCTAGGTCTAGGTCTAGGGAGTGAGCGAACTCCAAGAAGGGGTTCCAGGTGTTATAGAATTTCTTGGTGGAGCCACAGAGTGAAAACCTAAGTTTTTCAAGTTTTAGATTATAAAGAACTTCCTTAATCCAGTGGTTATATGATGGGGGGCGGGGGGACCTCCAGCTAAGCAGAATCAGCCGACGAGCTAGCAGGGTTGAGAAAGCCAGGACCCGTCTCACTGTAGCAGGGTGGTCAGTGTTGGAAGGTAAACCAAAGATAGCTGATGCACAGTTAGGGTGGATAACCTGGTCATAGGCACGGCCTATGGTGCTTCCCGCTTCTTAATGACGCCAGAAACGGCCGGACGGGAGGAACAAGTCACGGATAATTGCGGAGTCATGCTCCAGCAGGCCGACGGGGTTTATTTGATTAACCTTCAGTGACGGCGCAGATGTTGGGAATGAGCTTCTCAGCCCGATGATGGCGGATCATTTATGACCTCCTGCGGCGGGAGAATCGATACCTGGTGGGGTCTGCTCGGCATCAGGATGGACAGATGGACGGGGTGGGAGTCTACGGAGGAAAGAAAAGGGTTTCTACCTGCCGAATACCAGCTCTCCCATGGCAGCGTGCACAAAAACAAATGTCATGCAACACAAACAATGACAAGAATCCATTCTGCTTCACAGCAGTTTTACAGCAGGACCCGGGTCTGGTTGCAGCCTCTGCAGCCCCCCGACGGTTTACAGCCAGCCCCTCCAGCCTGTAAACGATGCAGCGCTGCTTCTGCTGCAGTCCAGACGCAGCTGAGGTGGAGCTGCAGGAGCTCATCCTCAAAAAACTACCAAAAAAAAATGGAGATGACGAGAAGAAGCTCCGATTCATTTCTGATATTTCACAAATGAAGGTGACAGAAACGTCTACGGGTTGGAGAGGAGAGTTTAAAACCTCCTAAAAACTACAAAAAAAATTCTTATTGGATTTTATGTCTCCAATAAAGGAAAAAATAAATTATGAATGACCCCCCAAAAAAAAGGGAGAAAAAAAAGAAAAACACTCCTTACAAACTAAACTGCGAGTTTTTTTTGCAACTCCCTCCGTTTGAAATTCACTTTTTTCTTTTGTTATGGTGAGTTCGGAACGTTTTTGGGTGGAGCCTAAATCTACTTGTTGCTGCTACATCTCAATGTTACTGCCACTTCCCTATTTATAGATAAATACTTTATCGATCTCCGAGGAGAAATTCATTCATATTTAACCTGTTTATCACATCTGCTCATCCTCTTTACACGGAAGCTACAGCTCATTGCATGTGCCTGATTTCTCATATATATATATATATGTACACACACATATACATACACATATGCATATATATATATATATATACACACATCCATAGTTGGGGTTGCTGTGTGCTGCTCCGTGGTGCTTTACCTGTGATATACACACTCAAAAATAGAGGTACCAGTTTGTACCCAAAAGGGTCCAAAGCTTGTTGCTGGGGGGGGTCCTTTCTGAAAGACATTTCTGTACCTTCATGGTCCATTTTTGTACCTTATCAAGCTGTTTGAGTTAATAAAGTACAATTAAACCAATTAAAGATGATGAATAAAAGTCAATAAAATAGAGATTATGACAACAATCAAAGATGCTAATAATAAATGAATAATTATTATAGAAATATTAGGCCAAACACATATATAATTATACATATAATTATTACTAGATTATTATGAAAATCATAATATAATAACTATAATTATACTACTGTTTAGAAGTACTGTTATTTATAGTTATTGTACAAGCTACACACATTTTTCAATGCTGCAGGACCCTTAGGGTTGGAATGGTACAAATGTGTACTTTATATTACTTTTTTCAATTACATTTTTCATAGTATATAGGTACTTCTGGCCCAAGGTTATTACAGTTAACTAAAACTAACAAAAAACGAAAACTAAAATTCAAAAAAAATTTCATTAACTGAAAGAAAAATAAAAATGACAGTTTTTAACAAAACAATAATTAACTGAAACTGATTGTGTCTTTAAAAAAACAACTAAAACTAACTAAAATTATTGCAAAAACATCCTTAGTTTTAGTTTTTGTAAATGTATTAATACAAGCCTTTTGGGGTGATATGAAATCTATTTCTATTTGCTCCAATTGCTAATACCTATAATTTACGGGGGAAAAAAATCCCCCAAAACTAAAACTAGAAAAATATAAAAACTAAACTAAAACTAAGCATTTTCCAAAAAATAAAAACAAATAAAAACTAGCAAACCTGCTCAAAAAACTAACCAAAACTAACTGAGCTGAAAAACAAAAAGTCAAAACTAAATAAAAAGTGAAACTAATAAAAAATACAAAACTATTATAACCTTTTTTGGCCTCATAAAGACCAATATTGTACTTTTGAAAGAACATTTGTAAAAAATGTACCTACAGGTACAGAAATGTTCCTGTCTCGTACTTCTATTTTTGAGTGTGTAGATCTAGAATCTGATTGGCTACCAGGTGTACAGTGGTACAGATTAAAAAAAAAGCATCAAATCTGATATTTTGTCTGGCTGGTATCAAAGTATCGACACCAAGGTATCGGTAAGAATATTCCTAAATAAATAGTACCTCTGCTAACTTGAAATTTAGGCCCTAGGTCAAAAATGTTGAACTACCCCTTTAAGGGTTAAACTTCCAACAACACAAAATACCTTCAAAAGTCAAATAAAAACTGTAATCCCGCCTGTAGTTTAAACTGTGATCAGCGATTCCTTCTCAGCTCCGATGCGCTCACGTTTTTACAATCTTTTCACCTGCTTTATCTACAGCGTTGCATTTTCCCAGCCGTGTATCTGGACAGTGAACGCCTCCAGTCATTGAAGTTCGGTCTCCGTTCTGCTGTGCAGCCAAACGAGGAGGAATCAAAGAGCCTTCGGAGAGATGATCATTGATTTAATCACATCATGGACTGCAGCCACTTCAGCAGCACGTCGCTAATCCATACGCAGCCGAACAGATTCACGCCAGCAATCACAGCTAAATGGGGATCAGGGTGTCACGCCGGATAGCAGCTCCTATCACACTCACGTGGGTTATGAAGTGTCTCCGTATTGATCAGGATAACAACTACAAGTCCATCGACTCATAAGACATAACTGTATCGACAACAGAATTAGAGGGATAATTGTTCCTCCGTGGCTGCCGATGTTCTGCATGCGGCTCTTCAAAGCCTGAAAACACGACTGTCCTGGAGCTGAAGGGGATCGGTTTTACCTGCCGAGCTGTCGGTGGATGAATACGCCGCACGTGGAAGTCAGTGACGCGGCAGGAAGCTGCTGGTCGTAGTTGTCAGGATGTCTGATTAAATCCTCCGTGTTCGGCTCAGAACCAGAAACGAACCTGCAGCCGAGATGATGGAGGACAGCAAAGTTTGACCGACATCCACCGTCCAGATCTGGACGGGAACAAGTTTAGATCCAGTTCTCAGTGAAGTCTAGTCCAAACCAGTCCAGCTTGGTCCACTTCTGAAACCAAATCCACTTTATGGTCCTCATTAGTGAAGTCCAGCTTAATGAGGTAACCATGGCAACCAGCCGAGGATCAAATCTCCTCTCTGATTCAGTCCTCGTTCCTGAGCTGCAGTAGGAGGAGAGAACAACCTCAGGTTCAGGATCAGGATCAGAACCAGGAGGAAGACCTCCAACAGAACCAGAACCAGGAAGGAAAACCTCCATCAGAACCAGAACCAGAAGGAAAACCTCCATCAGGACCAGAACCAGAAGGAAAACCTCCATCAGAACCAGAACCAGGAGGAAAACCTCCATCAGAACCAGAACCAGGAAGGAAAACCTCCATCAGGACCAGAACCAGAAGGAAAACCTCCATCAGAACCAGAACCAGGAGGAAAACCTCCATCAGAACCAGAACCAGGAGGAAAACCTCCATCAGAACCAGAACCAGGAGGAAAACCTCCATCAGAACCAGAACCAGGAGGCAAAACCTCCATCAGACCAGAACCAGGAGGAAAATCCTCCATCAGAACCAGAACCAGGAGGAAAACCTCCATCAGAACCAGAACCAGGAGGAAAACCTCCATCAGAACCAGAACCAGGAAGGAAAACCTCCATCAGAACCAGAACCAGGAGGAAAACCTCCATCAGGACCAGAACCAGAAAGGAAAACCTCCATCAGAACCAGAACCAGCAAGGAAAGCCTCCATCAGAACCAGAACCAGGAGGAAAACCTCCATCAGAACCAGAACCAGGAAGGAAAACCTCCATCAGGACCAGAACCAGAAGGAAAACCTCCATCAGGACCAGAACCAGAAGAAAAACCTCCATCAGAACCAGAACCAGGAGGAAAACCTCCATCAGAACCAGAACCAGGAAGGAAAACCTCCAACAGAACCAGAACCAGGAGGAAAACCTCCATCAGAACCAGAACCAGGAAGCAAAACCTCCATCAGGACCAGAACCAGGAAGGAAAAACCAGAACCAGGAAGGAAAACCCTCCATCAGAACCAGAACCAGGAGGAAAACCTCCATCAGAACCAGAACCAGGAAGGAAAACCTCCATCAGGACCAGAACCAGGAGGAAAACCTCCATCAGGATCAGAACCAGAAAGGAAAACCTCCATCAGAACCAGAACCAGGAGGAAAACCTCCATCAGAACCAGAACCAGAAGGAAAACCTCCATCAGGACCAGAACCAGGAGGAAAACCTCCATCAGAACCAGAACCAGAAGGAAAACCTCCATCAGGACCAGAACCAGAAGAAAAACCTCCATCAGAACCAGAACCAGGAGGAAAACCTCCATCAGAACCAGAACCAGGAAGGAAAACCTCCATCAGGACCAGAACCAGGAGGAAAACCTCCAACAGAACCAGAACCAGGAAGGAAAACCTCCATCAGGACCAGAACCAGGAAGGAAAACCTCCATCAGAACCAGAACCAGAAGGAAAACCTCCAACAGAACCAGAACCAGGAAGAAAACCTCCATCAGAACCAGAACCAGGAGGAAAACCTCCAACAGAACCAGAACCAGGAAGAAAACCTCCATCAGAACCACAACCAGGAAGGAAAACCTCCATCAGAACCAGAACCAGAAGGAAAACCTCCATCAGGACCAGAACCAGGAAGGAAAACCTCCATCAGGACCAGAACCATAAGAAAACCTCCATCAGAACCAGAACCAGGAGGAAAACCTCCATCAGAACCAGAACCAGGAGGAAAACCTCCATCAGGACCAGAACCAGAAGGAAAACCTCCATCAGAACCAGAACCAGGAGGAAAACCGCCATCAGAACCAGAACCAGGGGGAAAACCTCCATCAGAACCAGAACCAGGAGAAAAACCTCCATCAGGACCAGAACCAGGAGGAAAACCTCCATCAGAAGCAGAACCAGGAAGAAAAACCTCCATCAGGACCAGAACCAGGAAGGAAAACCTCCATCAGAACCAGAACCAGGAAGGAAAACCTCCATCAGGACCAGAACCACAAAAGAAAACCTCCATCAGAATCAGAACCAGGAAGGAAAACCTCCATCAGAACCAGAACCAGGAAGGAAAACCTCCATCAGGACCAGAACCAGGAAGGAAAATCTCCATCAGGACCAAAACCAGGAAGGAAAACCTCCATCAGGACCAGAACCAGGAGGAAAACCTCCATCAGGACCAGAACCAGGAAGGAAAACCTCCATCAGAACCAGAACCAGGAAGGAAAACCTCCATCAGAACCAGAACCAGGAGGAAAACCTCCATCAGGACCAGAACCAGGAAGGAAAACCTCCATCAGGACCAGAACCAGGAGGAAAACCTCCATCAGGACCAGAACCAGGAAGGAAAACCTCCATCAGGACCAGAACCAGGAGAAAAACCTCCATCAGGACCAGAACCAGGAAGGAAAACCTCCATCAGGACCAGAATCAGGAGGAAAACCTCCATCAGGACCAGAACCAGGAAGGAAAACCTCCATCAGGACCAGAACCAGGAAGGAAAACCTCCATCAGAACCAGAACCAGGAAGGAAAACCTCCATCAGGACCAGAACCAGGAAGGAAAACCTCCATCAGAACCAGAACCAGGAGGAAAACCTCCATCAGAACCAGAAGCAGGAAGGAAAACCTCCATCAGGACCAGAACCAGAAGGAAAACCTCCATCAGGACCAGAACCAGGAAGGAAAAACCTCCATCAGGACCAGAACCAGGAAGAAAAACCTCCATCAGAACCAGAACCAGGAAGAAAAACCTCCATCATGTACTAGAAGCAGTTGTACGTTAGAACGTGTAAATTAGTTTGTCCTGAACGTCGTTCACATTCATGTCACGTATATTCGTGAGATCAGGCTGCTCTTCATATATAAAATACACAACCTCACAGCTATCTGCATAGATCGGTATCGGTTGATATAGAAAAAATTAAGAGTTGGACAATATCAGAGTCAGATATCGGTAAATAATCAAAAGCCAACATTGGCTCAATAATTTATATACAGTCGTCCTCAAAATGATTCATACCCACGAATTATAGAAAAGGCTAAATTAAAAGTAGTAATTAAATTAACAAGAAACTAAAGAAACTAATAATGAATAAAAATTTACAAAATTATAATTTAGTGGAGTAAAATATTGCTTTTGAATCGTGGCTGAAAATAATATACATAAAAAATAAAGAAAACTGTCCCAGACACATCAGAGTCATACCTGTCAACAGGTGCAGACGTCTGATTGGACGTTACAGAAAACACCTGATTGCAGTGATTGAATCAAAGTGTTGCTCAACAACATTTTCGCTTCAGAGCCCAAGTTTTCAGAGTATTGTTTACTTGCTTTATTTTTTGTTTGTTTTTAATATTTTAATATTTATTTTTAATATTTATTAGGGATGCACCGATGCACGGCTGGACATCGGACGCCGTGTTGCCTCGTTAACCCACGGCCATCGGCCAAAACATCGCCGTGGCAGGGCCGATATTATAACTATATATATATATATATATATATATTGTCACCCAAAGGCAAAGTGTTCTGTTTCATAAATTGCTATTAATTGTGCTCATTCAAGGAAAGACTGATTAAGAGCAAAAGCTTGTAAATTTCTGTGGCACAAAGGAAGAAAAATAAAATAGAAAAAAAATAGAAAACAAAAAACAGAAAACAATAGAAAACATCGGCCATCGGCCAAGTTGTTATGTTAAACATCGGTATTGGTATCGGCCCAGACTTTCACAATCGGTGCATCCCAATATTTATTCAATGTCATGATTTTCATAAAATTTTTATTTACTTATTTCAATCACAGCTGATTTTTTTCCTTCTTTAATTGGAGGGTATGACTAATTTTGACAACTGTGTTTTATTATTTTTCATTTTTAGTGTAATTTTCAAGACACCTGCTTTCGATACGAGTTAAAAAAAAGTTTTAACATGTCAAGTTCCTAAAAAGCCGATTCAGAGCATAAAGAGTCAGATTTTCTTGCTCTTATTTAACATCAGATGCTCCACATCTCATTTTTTCTCAGGGAGGAGGCAGAAAAAAAAACAAACTCGGGCTGCTTCCTTTTTATCCGATATCTGAGCAGAAAAGACTTCCTCCTCTCGGGTGAAAATACAACCCTGGGAACGCTTCGGTTATTATTGGATGTCCGCTCTTACGATGTTGTGCTCTAACAGAAACGTCTGAATGCTTTCGGGGGACAAAGCTACGGCGGGGCCGTACATCTGTGGGTTCAGAAACAAAGCTTTGTTTGTGAGCCTCAATCACTTGTGCTCATGAAAGCAGACACTTACTTGAAAAACTTTCTTTTTCTTTGAGGGGACGGCGGAGAAGGGGGGGGGGAACACTCTAAACCTACATCCTGGTATAAATTTGCAAAACGTAATACAGGCCTGATTGTGTGCGGAGCAGATGCAGGATGCATACAAATACGAGTCCCCTCTGAAACGTCCTCTTCTTGCAGGGCTCAGTGGATAATGTACAATAAATCAACAAAAGGGGGCTTTAATGGCAGCGGCCGGCAGCTCCGGGACGCCGTTATTTTATCTTTTTACAGTATTTAATTGGAAGCTTTCCCTGAAACGTTACACCAAGCTTTCAAATCCAAGAGGAGATTGATAAGAATTTGTCTCCCACCTCCTCAGCCCCTCGCTCCCCTTTCTTTAAGGTTTTTTCCTCTTTTTCTGCTGCTTTGCCTTTTAGGAGAGAGCAAGTTTTAGCTGAAGGGAGACTAAAGTTACAAGTGTGTGGCATTTGGTGAAGGGGGGGGGGGGTGAAATCGGAGGCTCTGAGGGACGGATAAGGACAGGCTGGGAAAAGGGAAGTTGGCAGTGGTGGCGGGTCAACAGCGCGCCTCAGAGCCTTACCCGCTGCACCAGGTGTCCACTTAATTCAAATGATACTATTATTCATAGACAGAGGAAGAGTATTGAAGCGACCCCCCCTCCAAATCATTTGCAACTGAATACAGATATAATCCTGGAAATATAAGTCTCCATTAAGGCTATCCCATTTAGCAAACAAGGCTCCCATTGTGTAACATGTTGTGTGTATAAATCACAGTCTCAGACGGGGACAAGGGGGGGGGGCGGGGGAGAAAACACTCAGTCCAAGATGAGATTTGAGAATGTCACCTAGTCGCACATGACAACAAGGAGTGTGTTTAACTTTGTGATTTTATGTTGGAGCGTCTAGTTTCAGCTGGAAATGAGAACTCAGATTATTTCTGCGTTTTAAAGTCGTCATCGAAGGATTTTCTGAAGATTTAACTTTTCTCTGTTGGTTTACCAAGAAGAAGTGTTCCTTAAAGGAATATTCCACCCACAGAATGATGTAGCTTTATTTTCCACTTCCCCTAATGGTGAGTAAGACTCTGGAGCACTTTTTTAATATCTCAAATGCAGCCGGCGATCAGGAAGGCTTCTCGTTTCCCCCCCATCTTTCATATAATGGAGTTCACCAGGGTCCGAGCCAAAAAGGTCAATAAAAGTCCACAAAAACGTGTCAATATTCCTCCATACTGCTCGTCCAATGTAATCCAAGTGTCCTGAGTGGGTAGCGTCCAGAATTTACTGGAAACATCATCATTTAGTAGATTTTTATGACCTAAACAGTAGAACATTTGCAGTTTCTATTTGCGCATTTGTGCGCATTCATGATTCCACAGAAGCCACGGTATTCAGCGCCTACTCTGCCGATAATGCAAGCGTAGAAGATGAAATTCGATCGAAAAGATCTATTTCACTCACAAAATCTCACGAGATTTTGTCGTTTTGTTACGAAATCTTGTGGGTTATCATGAAATCTCACAAGATTTTGTCGTTTTGTTACGAAATCTTGTGGGTTTTCATGAAATCTCACGAGATTTTGTCGTTTTGTTAAAAAATCTCGTGGGTTATCATGAAATCTCACGAGATTTTGTCATTTTGTTACTAAATCTTGTGGGTTATCAAGAAATCTCGCAAGATTTTGTCATTTTGTTACGAAATCTTGTGGGTTTTCATGAAATCTCATGAGATTTTGTCGTTTTGTTACGAAATCTTGTGGGTTTTCATGAAATCTCACGAGATTTTGTCGTTTTGTTAAGAAATCTTGTGGGTTATCAAGAAATCTCACAAGATTTTGTCGTTTTGTTACGAAATCTTGTGGGTTTTCATGAGATCTCATGAGAATTTGTCGTTTTTTTAAGAAATCTTGTGGGTTTTCATGAAATCTCATGAGATTTTGTCGTTTTGTTAAGAAATCTTGTGGGTTATCATGAAATCTCACGAGATTTTGTCGTTTTGTTAAGAAATCTTGTGGTTTATCAAGAAATCTCGCAAGATTTTGTCGTTTTGTTACAAAATCTTGTGGGTTATCATGAAATCTCACGAGATTTTGTCGTTTTGTTACGAAATCTTGTGGGTTTTCATGAAATCTCACGAGATTTTGTCGTTTTGTTACGAAATCTTGTGGTTTATCAAGAAATCTCGCAAGATTTTGTCGTTTTGTTACAAAATCTTGTGGGTTATCATGAAATCTCACGAGATTTTGTCGTTTTGTTACGAAATCTTGTGGGTTTTCATGAAATCTCACGAGATTTTGTCGTTTTGTTACGAAATCTTGTGGGTTATCATGAAATCTCACGAGATTTTGTCGTTTTGTTACGAAATCTTGTGGTTTATCAAGAAATCTCGCAAGATTTTGTCGTTTTGTTACAAAATCTTGTGGGTTATCATGAAATCTCACGAGATTTTGTCGTTTTGTTACGAAATCTTGTGGGTTTTCATGAAATCTCACGAGATTTTGTCGTTTTGTTACGAAATCTTGTGGGTTATCAAGAAATCTCGCAAGATTTTGTCGTTTTGTTACAAAATCTTGTGGGTTATCATGAAATCTCACGAGATTTTGTCGTTTTGTTACGAAATCTTGTGGGTTTTCATGAAATCTCACGAGATTTTGTCGTTTTGTTACGAAATCTTGTGGGTTATCATGAAATCTCATGAGATTTTGTCGTTTTGTTAGGAAATCTTGTGGGTTATCAAGAAATCTCGCAAGATTTTGTCGTTTTGTTACGAAATCTTGTGGGTTATCAAGAAATCTTGCAAGATTTTGTTGGTAAAATAGATCAATATCACGTTTTTAAATATCAATATGAAATCGGGATATGAAAATATCACGATATTTCAGTATATCGATATTTTTCCCCACCCCTAAAATCTGCCCTAATTTGTTACCTTTTTTCATAAAAAAAAGGATAAATGTTTTAGTCAAGCTTGATGCGTTCACCACATGACAAGGTACACAGTTCATTCATTCAGCAGAAGTATTGGATCGGTATCGGATATCGGCCAATACGCTTAGCCCAGGTATTGGTATCAGACTGGATCGGTGCATCTTTAGTTGAAACCATGAATTTTGATTTACTGGAAATATATCTTTTACCTTAAATCAAAGTAATTACTTTGATAGAAAGTACAAATAAAATTCATAACAAAGAAACTTTTATTCTACTTTGTTACATGTTTTCTTTTTTCAGTTTTTCTCAAGTTAAATTTCAGATTCAGGACGAAGTAAAATATGACATATCTTACTCTATACTTTATATTCATTACCAAGCCTAAGTGGTACTTAATGTATGAGTTTGTGACTTAACAACAACATTCATCGTATTTATGCCATGTTGGTTTTGAGCCACACATCGTAAAGATTATATGAACGGGTTGGGAGTTTATCTCCTTGTCCTGTCCTTCACACTCATGGTGCAACTTTAACGTCCAAACTGAACAGAATTTTTCAACATCTTTCTCTGAATGTGAACATAACAAAGGCAGTAAACACATAACTAAAATTTAGAGGATAACAATCATAAAAGGTTAAATTCCTGCTGAATTTGTATTTCCCATGAGCCTTTGTGGTCCAGATATGTTGAGTTTTGAAAATCGCTCCGCCCCCTCTGTTGTTCATACACTCTGAAGCTAAAACAACTTAATACGTTTGAAGTAAAAACTTATTTTGGACTAAAGAGTGGGATTTTAAGTTGATTTAACTCAGAAGTGTTAGATTTTATCACCAAACCAAAATAACTGAGTTAGATCAACCACAGCCCAGATTCTCTTTTTACAGTGTAAAAGTATACTGAAAGTAATCTTCTAGGTATATGTACAGTTAGTTTACTCATACTAAAACTTCAAGCTTACTTTTACTTTTAGAAAGTATACTTAAGTACATTTTAAAGTGATAAAAGTATGATATGAACTGGGGTTTTTCAAAGTGTGTGAGAGAGAGCCCCTAAATCTTACAAGAGGGGATTTAAAAACATGAAAGAATGTACAACTTGCAGTACGCCACAAAGAAACCAGTATGTGTGGAAATGTACTATGAATGTACTACTATTAAAGCATATCATTTAAAATTTTAAATATAAGTATAGGCTAAATATACTTAAATTTTTAGTATATTTATGAGTAAATGCCAAATGAACTTTAAGTATATTTCTAATAAGTATATAAAGAGTAAACTGAAAGTATACTGTCTTATTTAAAGTTTAAAATTAGTATACTTATCCATACTTGCATACTGTATACTACTTTTTGGTAAGAGGTGATGCTGAGTGAACTGGGACCAGAGGACGTTTAAAATGTTGACAGTTTATGAGCCTCTTAGACGGTCTGGTTCTCCTTAAGCTGTTTGGTGATGCTGCTTTTACTCATTAAGGTTCAGAAAAGGTTGAAACAGCTTTCTGCAAGATGTGAGAGGAACTGAAGAGGGATTGATTTCTTTAAACGTAAACTATCAGCCCGTTTATTCAGTCTGGCTTTCATAAAATAGTCTACGGAAGAGAATTACGGCCAAAATAACAGATAAGAAGCTTTAGTGTTGTTGCGAGGGGCACAATGAAACTTTGTTTGGCGACAGCCGTAGCAGCTACGTCATAAAAACATAGTATGGATAATAAAAAGGTGCATTTAAAATACAGCAAAATAAATAAAGACGAGGTAAATACAGTCATCATTATTATTCATCCCCTCCAATTAAAGAAGGGAAAAAAAAAATCAGCTGTCAGTGAAATAAGATGAAATTGAAAAAAATAATACATAAAAATTCTGTGAAAATCACATTGATTTTGAATTGTGGTTTGAAAGAAATATTAACAACAAAAAACAAAACAAGTAAACAAGCATGATGGGGCTCCCAAGCTTAAATGTTGTTGAGCAACACTTTGAGACAATCACTGCAATCAGGTGTTTTCTGTATCGTCCAATCAGACGTCTGCACCTGTTGACAGGTATGTTGGTCCATGTTCATGGGAAATGTGCTCAAATGTGTCTGGAACAGTTTTGTTTGTTTTTTACTATCATTATTTTCCTCCACAATTAAAAAGCAATGATTTATTTCACTAAAATATATTTTTGTAAATTTTTATTTATCATTTGTTTCTTTAGTTTCTTGTTATATTAATTACTATTGGGAATTTAGCCTTTTCTGTAATTGGAGGGATGGATAATTTTGAGGACGACTGTCATTCAAAGACCCTCCTCTTTAAAACAAGTAAATGATATTTAAATATGAATAATTTAAATCTGATTTAAATACATTTAATATTTCACAATTATGTTTCAGGTTCTTGATCTCTATGATGTTTCAATCAAAGTGAAGCTGTTTTATATTCAGTTATAGTCTAATTAGTTTATTATTTTAAAAGAAACCTTAATCTTGTTTTTATTTAATTCACACATTGATTTTATTCTATAAGCATTTCATGTATTTAGGTTCCGAGGAAAAAAATGAATGATTATAAATATTATAAATATACAGAAATAATAAATTAAATTAATATAATATAATATAAATATAATATAAATATATAAATGTATAGTTAATTATATTCATTTAATATTCATTTTTATATTTGAGCTAAAAATGTTAAAGGGGCAGAATGTTAGAATTACTGACATCTAGTGGTGAAGATGGTATTTGAAAGAAAAGATGTTTTCTTTCAAATGACTTCATATTTCAAGCACTGTTGTGAATGTACGGTGGCCGTTAGTGGCCAAAATTCTAACCAGGCATAAAGATGCTTTTATCTGTGAGTGGATCCAGTGGTCTCAGGTGTAGCTATGACTGGACTATTTTTGATGTCTTTTTGATCCCAAACAGTCTCTAATACCATTGAACAAAGCTGGTACCTTTGATTGTTTTACACACTGTACCTTTAAATATTCAGTTTTGTTTCATTTGCTCAGAAATGTTTTCTCTTTTTTTCTGAATCAGGTTTTTCTGAATTCTGTTTTTATTTGATGTTTTTTTAATGTTTTGTTTTCTGAGCAGTGTTTGTTGAAGCATGTTTTCTGTGTTGATGTCCTTATAAACTTATCAAAACCTTCGGTGTTTGTGTGAATCACAGACAGCAGAGTTCATCTTCAGTCAGCGGATCAATCTAATCCAGAGGAAAAGTGTGTGATTGACCGGTGCAATCCCACCAAACAATGGTCTGTTACTGCGACCACAACTCAAAGGCTTAAACAGCAGCCTCTTTATAAAAGCAGACAATATCAGGTCCCGATAACTTCTCTTATTTCATGAGCCACAAAAGATGAGTTTCACTGCAGTTCAATTACAGTTCAATCAACAACTCAGTGCTGCACATTTCCAGTGAAAAAGGTCTGTTCTGATGAGAACCGTTACGAGGTCCTGGTTTTCTTCTGCGATGCAGTCTTCACTGTCTCAGATTCTAACACGTTCAAACCCAAAGATCCCAGTTTGGAGGAGCTGCAGATCAGCTCACATAGAAGGAAGAGAGTCAACGTTCATTCAGAAAACCACAAAGTAATTACAGTACAATCCACACCAGTCCACTCAACCCAGAACAATCCACACCGGGATAGTCCGCTAGACCCGGAACGATCCACACCGGGATAGTCTGCTAGACCCGGAACGATCCACACCGGGATAGTCCACTAGACCCGGAACGATTCACACCAGTCTGCTCAACCCGGAACAATCCACACCAGTCCGCTAGACCCGGAACAAACCACACCAGTCTGCTAGACCCGGAACGACCCACACAAGTCCGCTTAACCCGGAACAATCCACACCAGTCCGCTAGACCCGGAACAAACCACACCGGGATAGTCCACTAGACCTGGAACGACCCACACCAGTCTGCTAGACCCAGAACAATCCACACCGGGATAGTCCACTAGACCCGGAACAACCCACACCAGTCCACTAGACCCGGAACAATCCACACCAGAATAGTCCACTAGACCCGGAACTATCCACACCAGTCCGCTAGACCCGTAACGATCCACACCAGGATAGTCCGCTAGACCCGGAACGACCCACACCAATCTGCTCAACCCGAAACGATCCACACCAGGATAGTCCGCTAGACCCGGAACGATCCACACCAGTCAGCGAGACCTGGAACGATCCACACCAGAATCGACCGCAAGACCCGGAACAATCCACACCAGAATAGTCCACTTGACCAGGAACAATCCATACCAGTCTGCTAGACCCGGAACAATCCACAACAGTCCGCTAGACCCGGAACAATCCACACTGGGATAGTCCACTAGACCCGGAACGACCCACACCAGTCTGCTAGACCCAGAAGAATCCACACCGGGATAGTCCGCTAAACCCGGAACGACCCACACCAGTCTGCTAGACCCAGAACAATCCACACCGGGATAGTCCGCTAGACCCGGAACAACCCACAACAGTCCGCTAGACCCAGAACAATCCACACCGGGATAGTCCGCTAGACCCGGAACTACCCACAACAGTCCGCTAGACCCAGAACAATCAACACCGGGATAGTCCGCTAGACCCGGAACTACCCACAACAGTCCGCTAGACCCAGAACAATCAACACCAGGATAGTTCGCTAGACCCAGAACAATCCACACTGGGATAGTCCACTAGACCCGGAACGACCCACACCAGTCTGCTAGACCCAGAAGAATCCACACCGGGATAGTCCACTAGACCCGGAACAACCCACACCAGTCTGCTAGACCCGGAACAATCCACACCTCGATAGTCCGCTAAACCCGGACAGATCCACACCAGTCCGCTATACCTGGAACAATCCATACCAGGATTGTCCGTTAGACCCGGAACGATCCACACCAGATTAGTCCGCTCGACCCGGAACGATCCACACCAGGATAGTCCGCTAGACCCAGAACAATCCACACCAGTCCGCTAGACCCGGAACGATCCACACCTCGATAGTCCGCTAGACCCGGACAGATCCACACCAGTCCGCTACACCCATAACAATCCACACCAGTCTGCTAGACCTGGAACAATCCATACCAGGATAGTCCACGAGACCCGAAACGATCCACACCAGATTAGTCCGCTCGACCTGGAACGATTCACACCAGGATAGTCCACGAGACCCGAAACGATCCACACCAGATTAGTCCGCTAGACCTGGAACAATCCATACCAGGATAGTCCGCGAGACCCGGAACGATCCACACCTGAATAGTCCGTAAGACCCGGAACGATCCACACCAGGATAGTCCGCTAGACCCAGAACAATCCACACCAGTCCGCTAGACCCGGAACAATCCACACCTCAATAGTCCGCTAGACCCGGACAGATCCACACCAGTCCGCTACACCCAGAACAATCCACACCAGTCTGCTAGACCTGGAACAATCCATACCAGGATAGTCCACGAGACCCGAAACGATCCACACCAGATTAGTCCGCTCGACCCGGAACGATCCACACCAGGATAGTTTGCTAGATCTGGAATGATGCACAACAGGATAGTCTGCTAGACCCGGAAGGATCCACACCAGGTTAGTCCGCTACACCCAGAACGATGCACACCAGGATAGTCCACTAGACCCAGAACAATCCACACCAAGTTAGTCTGTAAGACCTAGAACAATCCACCACAGGATAGTCCGTTACACCCGGAAAGATCCATACCAGTCCGGAACGATCCACACCATGATAGTCTGCTAGACCCGGAACGATCCACTCCAGTCCGCTAGACCTGGAACGATCCATACCAGGATAGTCCGCGAGACCTGGAATGATCCACACCATGATAGTCTGCTAGACCCGGAACGATCCACACCAGTCCGCTAGACCCGGAACGATCCACACCAGTCTGCTAGACCCGGAACGATCCACACCAGTCCGCTAGACCCGGAACGATCCACACCAGTCTGCTAGACCTGGAACGATCCACACCAGTCCGCTAGACCCGGAACGATCCACACCAGGATAGTCCACAAGACCTGGAATGATCCACACCAGGACAGTCCAAACTCGGCTGTGATAGCATCCCAGAAAAAAAATTTGTGAAGCGGTTTTCCAGTCTCAGGATGTTACCGCTGCGTGATACAAGATATGGTATTGATCTAATAGCAAGTACCGCAAATACAGGACTGTAGCAGTTTACTTTTTCATGGGGCTGACAAATGAACAGATTTATGCAAAGAGATTATTGTGTGGAATCTAGACACTATTTTTTAACCCATTAATGCATAAACAACCAAATTATCACCCATACCATAATAATCTGAATTTGTGTTTAACTGGATGAGAGAAGCTGATATCTGGCATGTAGATTGTCACCAAGGTGAACCGGATCCACCAGAAACCACATCTCATTATTTATGAAGAATCGGATCATTTTCAGGCCTTACATTGAAGTATCGATATAATTGCACTCATATTGATCGATTTCGACATCAACGTTGCTATAGATTTTATCTGCCCACCCCCACAGGATGCTGCTGGACAGCGAAGTCTCCAGAATTTTGTGTAATAAATGTCACTGAGGCATCACGACGAGTTTAATGTTGGAAAGTTACGTAATTCACTTTTAAGTGCCGAGAATATCTTTAAAATTACAACATTGCATTTTTGAAAAATTTATTACATTAGACAGATTTTTACTCTAATATTTATGTATTTCTTTAATTTATAATTTAAGTTTACTTTAATAAATCTAATTTTTGTTTTATTTAAGATAAATCAGGTTTTAGCCGTACTCTAACATTCTCTTTATTTCTGTCTTAGTTTAACACAAATATTCACGTCATATGTCCACAAAATCCTGAAAGCATCTCCATAAATCCCCATAAATTCTCCTTCAGCTGAGTCTTTTCTCTCTCTGCTTCTGTCTGTCTCTCAGCTGAAGTTCCCATGACCCGTCACAATACAGTGATGATGTATTCAAGCAATGATGTATGAAATGCAGGCAAATAAAAACCTTTGTCCTCCCACACTGGCTAATTATTTGACAGATTGGAGCCCTGTTGTGTGTGGATACTGTGAAGAACCCCCTTCACCGCCCATCCCCCACCCAATAAAGGGGCCACTTGCAGAAAAAAAAATTCCTCCATAGCCTCCCTTTTCTATTCTTTGTTAGAAGATTACATTTTTTCACCACATTTTGGAATGACAAAATGGGGGAGAAGTGTGTTTTTTTTATTTTTTGGAGGGGGGCCCTGTGTGCTCTGGCAGTGACAGAGGGGGCCAGGACAGCAGTCAGTGGCAGCTTAAAAGATTTTCTCAAGCAGAAATATTTAATCTTCTCAGGGAAAATAAAGCAGAGAAGAAAAAAAACAGAGGACAAAAAGAAGCTAATCATCCACAGGTCTCTGCCCCCCCCCCCCCCGACTCCCCCTCTCTCCCCTATAGTTATCTCTAAAAACAAAAAAACAAGAGAGACAAAGATTATATAAGATTGATAGAATAAATCTGCATGTATAATTATGACGGGTTCCCACATTTGTTCCCTGTTCCTGTTTTTCTGTCACGTCGACTCAAAGTGGAGAAATTCCCTCAACAGGCAGATTTTAGGGAACAGAGACGAGTTTGATTTTATTGATCTGGTCTCAGCAGCTGATCGGGATCTTAGAACCAGTAACGGGGAAAAAACCTTTACTAACAAACTGCTGAAGTTTGTTCAGACCGAGTTCCTGATGGAGACGTAAACGAAGTCTTACTGCGTCATGACAACGCTTCGCTGCACTTTTCATGTTTGGCTTCAGGTCTACGGGGGGGGGGGGGGGCAACTTCACAGACTTCTCTTCAGGAAAGATCCGTCCAACATGTCTTCCAAACTCCTTTCACTTTTCTGCTTCCCTCCACGTCCGGGATGTTGGAGTGACAGTGAAAGGTCCAGAATCTGCAGCTGGTCTGGACTCTGCAGCCGGTCCAGACTCTGCAGCTGTTCCAGACTCTGCAGCCGGTCCGGACTCTGTAGCCGGTCCGGACTCTGCAGCCGGTCCAGACTCTGCAGCCGGTCCAGACTCTGCAGCTGTTCCAGACTCTGCAGCCGGTCCAGACTCTGAAACCAGTCCGGACTCTGCAGCCGGTCCAGACTCTGCAGCCGGTCCAAACTCTAAAACCGGTCCGGACTCTGCAGCCGGTCCGGACTCTGCAGCTGTTCCAGACTCTGCAGCCGGTCCGGACTCTGCAGCTGTTCCAGACTCTGCAGCCGGTCCAGACTCTGAAACCGGTCCGGACTCTGCAGCCGGTCCAGACTCTGAAACCAGTCCAAACTCTAAAACCGGTCCGGACTCTGCAGCCGGTCCGGACTCTGCAGCCGGTCCAGACTCTGAAACCAGTCCGGACTCTGCAGCTGTTCCAGACTCTGCAGCCGGTCCAGACTCTGCAGCTGTTCCAGACTCTGAAACCGGTCCAGACTCTGCAGCTGATCCAGACTCTGCAGCCGGTCCAGAATCTGAAACCAGTCTGGACTCTGAAACCGGTCCGGACTCTGCAGTTGGTCTGGATTCTGCAGCCGTTCCAGACTCTGCAGCCGGTCCAGACTCTGAAACCGGTCCGGACTCTGCAGCCGGTCCGGACTCTGCAGCTGTTCCAGACTCTGCAGCCGGTCCAGCATCTGCAACCAGTCCGGACTCTGAAACCGGTCCGGACTCTGCAGCCGGTCCGGACTCTGCAGCTGTTCCAGACTCTGCAGCCGGTCCAGCATCTGCAACCAGTCCGGACTCTGAAACCGGTCCGGACTCTGCAGCCGGTCCAAACTCTAAAACCAGTCCGGACTCTGCAGTCGTTCCAGACTCTGAAACCGGTCAAGACTCTGAAACCGGTCCGGACTCTGCATCCGGTCCAGACTCTGCATCCGGTCCAGACTCTGCAGCCGGTCCGGACTCTGCAGCCGGTCCAAACTCTAAAACCAGTCCGGACTCTGCAGTCGTTCCAGACTCTGAAACCGGTCCAGAATTTGAAACTGGTCCAAATTCTAAAACCGGTCCAGACTCTGCAGCTGGTCCAGACTCTGAAACAGGTCCAGACTCTGCAGCTGGTCCAGACTCTGAAACCGGTCCGGACTCTGCAGTCGTTCCAGACTCTGAAACCGGTCCAGACTTTGAAACTGGTCCAAACTCTAAAACCGGTCCAGACTCTGCAGCTGGTCCAGACTCTGAAACAGGTCCAGACTCTGCAGCTGGTCCAGACTCTGAAACAGGTCCAGACTCTGCAGCTGGTCCAGACTCTGAAACCGGTCCAGACTTTGAAACTGGTCCAAACTCTAAAACCGGTCCAGACTCTGCAGCCGGTCCAGACTCTGCAGCTGGTCCAGACACTGCATCCGGTCCGGACTCTGCAGCCGGTCCGGACACTGCATCCGGTCCGGACTCTGCAGCCGGTCCGGACTCTGCAACTGATCCAGTGTGTACTTAGGACAGCTGAGAGGATCACTGGTCCTCCCCCCTTCAGGATGTAGACCGGAGCCCTCAGAGCTCCCAGCCCTGCAGCTGACCCCCCCCCCCCCCGTTAGAAGTCATGTTAGGCCAGCAGGCTGAGAAACAGCTTCACCAGAAAAACTCCTCCTCCCTCTCTGCACTCCAGAACTCTGCACTGAACTCACTGCAGAAACTCAAATCTTACCAAGTACGTTTCTCATTTCTAGTCCAAATATCTCATCACACTCAAAATAAGACAACTTTTTTGCAAAAAGTTTAAAGCAAAGAAAATCTGTTTTAACTTATTTTGAAAGTAGTCAAGATTTTTTTTGCTTGTAATGAAGAAAATAATTCTTCCGATAGAAAAAGCAAAAATTTCTTGATAAGCTTTCCTGAAGTAAGATGAATTTGCCTTAAAACAAGTTCTTATATCTCACTGAAATGTTTCTATTTAGGTCATTTCGTCTTGAGTGTGATGAGATGTTCTGACCAGATATTAGAAAAATAAACTGCTCATCCAGGCCTGAGAACAACAAACTGCTTCATCATTTGAATGCAGAATAATATACGTGATATTTCATATTCTGCACTGTCTTCTGTTGTATATTTTCGGTTTAACGCTGTGATTTGCTGCTGTGGTCCTGCAGATGCTGCAGTTCATCCTCCCGGCATCTGGCTGCGAGAAAGAGGGGACCAACAGGAGCATCGCTGGGGCTTCACCCCCCCTCTTCACCCTCATGGAGCCGAGGCTGGAGGAGGACTTGGCATCAGCTCAGAGATGAGATGGTTCGAGTATTAACAGTTCAACTCCCCCCCGAGCAGGAGGTTAAACCCTTTCACAGCTCCCCCCTCCCAGCCTCAGCAGAGCGTATGCTCTTTAAACACATATGGTCAGCATAACAACCTCCACTTATTCACCAATGAAAACCTTCGCTTTGAAAAGAGGTGGATGCTGGGAAGGAGGCGATTAGAGGATGCGCTCTGCAGCCATTCATCAAGCACATATTGCCCCAATTAGCGCGATTAAGGCGAAGGCCGACCCGCTTGACCTTCCTGCATCATCCTCATTTGTATCATGTCAAGAAGAAAATGGTTCCTAAATCACCGCCGTCCACCCCCGGCTCAAATTCACCCCCCCGGTAAAATGTGACACAAAAACAAAACGGACAAACTTTGATAACAAACTTTTGTTCAGAAGCAAAACTAAAATCATCTGGAGCATGAAAAGAAAAGCAAAAACAAACCAGCACTGATGAAATACAACAATCTGATGTCCACCAGACACAAAAAACTGTAAATTACATCCAAACAAGGACCCATCAGGGACGCCCATCAGGGACAACCATCAGGGACGCCCATCAGGGACGCCCCTCAGGGACGCCCATCGGGGACGGCCATCGGGGACGCCCATCGGGGACGCCCCTCAGGGACGCCCATCGGGGACGCCCATCGGGGACGCCCCTCAGGGACGCCCATCGGGGACGCCCATCGGGGACGCCCATCGGGGACGCTCATCGGGGACGCCCATCGGGGACGCCCCTCAGGGACGCCCATCGGGGACGCCCATCGGGGACGCCCCTCAGGGACGCCCATCGGGGACGCCCATCGGGGACGCCCATCAGGGACGCCCATCGGGGACGCCCATCGGGGATGCCCCTCGGGGACGCCCATCGGGGACGCCCATCAGGGACGCCCATCAGGGACGCCCATCGGGGACGCCCATCGGGGACGCCCATCAGGGACGCCCATCAGGGACGCCCATCGGGGACGATCACTGGGGACGATCACTGGGGACGATCAGCGGGACGATCACTAGGGTCGATTATCAGGGACGATTATCAGGGACGCCCATCGGGGACGCCCATCGGGGACTCCCATCAGGGACGCCCATCAGGGACGCCCATCGGGGACGATCACTGGGGACGATCAGCGGGACGATCACTAGGGTTGATTATCAGGGACGATTATCAGGGAAGCCCATCAGGGACGCCCATCGGGGACAACCACTGGGGATGATCACGGGGGAAGATCATCGGGGACGATCACCAGGGTCGATTATCAGGGACACCCATCGGGGACAATCATCAGGGACAACCATCAGAGACAACCATCGGGGACGCCCATCGTGGACGCCCATTGGGGCCGATTATCATTGACGCCCATCGGGGACGATCGTCATGGATGCCCATCAGGGACGATCACAGGGGGTTGATTTTCGGGGACGCCCATCGGGGACGCCCATCGGGGACGCCCATCGGGGACGCCCATCAGGGACGCCCATCAGGGACGCCCATCGGGGACGATCGTCAAGGACGATCAGCGGGACGATCACTAGGGTCGATTATCAGGGACGCCCATCAGGGACGCCCATGGCTGACGACCGCCTCCTCTGGACGTCTTGTTTAGACGAACGGATGATCTGTGAGCTTGTGTGTTTGTGTCACAGCAGCTGAAGCAGCCGCCAGGACTCTCTCTCTGGGATGCAGCATGGGGGGGGGGTCAGGCTTTGAAGGGTCCGCATGGAAATGAGCCCCCCCCCCTCCGGCCGGCATATGGCACGGCATTGTCCTTGGCCGCTGAGCCAGAAGTGATGCAATTTGTTGGCATGTCGTGTCATTTCACAAACTAGCCGTCCCATCGAGGCCTCCAGAAAACAACAGCAGAAGACATGGAAGGGCAGCCAACAGCTCGGCGTCCACGGACCCCTGCCAAACCCGGGCAAGAGGGAAATGAGCAAAAACCGGAGCAGAGACCAGAAATGATTTAGACTCAGATGAGAGCGGGACGATGAAAGATGAGTTTCCTCACCTAAACACCAAACTGCATTAGCTGATGAAGCTGCGATGGAAGTGACGGCAGAATATAGAAGTCAGAGATACAGAGACGGATCCTGATGCTGAGACGGATCAGGATCCAGACGCTGAGACGGATCAGGATCCAGATGCTGAGACGGATCAGGATCCTGATGCTGAGATGGATCAGGATCCAGATGCTGAGACGGTTCAGGATCCAGATGCTGAGATGGATCAGGATCCAGATGCTGAGACGGATCAGGATCCAGATGCTGAGACGGATCAGGATCCAGATGCTGAGACAGATCAGAATCCTGATGCTGAGAAGGATCAGGATCCAGATGCTGAGACAGATCAGGATCCAGATGCTGAGACGGACAGGATCCAGATGCTGAGACGGATCAGGATCCTGATGCTGAGACGGATCAGGATCCTGATGCTGAGACGGATCAGGATCCTGATGCTGAGACGGATCAGGATCCAGATGCTGAGACGGATCAGGGTCCAGATGCTGAGACGGATCAGGATCCAGATGCTGAGACGGATCGGGATCCAGATGCTGAGACGGATTAGGATCCAGATGCTGAGACGGATCAGGATCCTGATGCTGAGCTGGTTCAGGGTCCAGATGCTGAGCTGGTTCAGGGTCCAGATGCTGAGCTGGTTCAGGATCCAGATGCTGAGCTGGTTCAGGATCCAGATGCTGAGACGGATCAGGATCCAGATGCTGAGCTGGTTCAGGGTCCAGATGCTGAGACGGATCAGGATCCAGATGCTGAGACGGATCAGGATCCTGATGCTGAGACGGATCAGGATCCTGATGCTGAGACGGATCAGGATCCTGATGCTGAGACGGATCAGGATCCAGATGCTGAGACGGATCAGGATCCAGATGCTGAGACGGATCAGGATCCAGATGCTGAGACGGATCAGGATCCTGATGCTGAGCTGGTTCAGGGTCCAGATGCTGAGCTGGTTCAGGGTCCAGATGCTGAGACGGATCAGGATCCAGATGCTGAGACAGATCAGGATCCTGATGCTGAGACGGATCAGGATCCAGATGCTGAGACGGATCAGGATCCTGATGCTGAGACGGATCAGGATCCTGATGCTGAGACGGATCAGGATCCTGATGCTGAGACGGATCAGGATCCAGATGCTGAGACGGATCAAGATCCAGATGCTGAGACGGATCAAGATCCAGATGCTGAGACGGATCAGGATCCTGATGCTGAGCTGGTTCAGGATCCAGATGCTGAGACGGATCAGGGTCCAGATGCTGAGACGGATCAGGATCCAGATGCTGAGACGGATCAGGATCCAGATGCTGAGACGGATCAGGATCCAGATGCTGAGACGGATCATGATCCAGATGCTGAGACGGATCAGGATCCAGATGCTGAGCTGGTTCAGGATCCAGATGCTGAGACGGATCAGGATCCAGATGCTGAGACGGATCAGGATCCAGATGCTGAGACGGATCAGGATCCTGATGCTGAGACGGATCAGGGTCCAGATGCTGAGACGGATCAGGGTCCAGATGCTGAGACGGATCGGGATCCAGATGCTGAGACGGATCGGGATCCAGATGCTGAGACGGATTAGGATCCAGATGCTGAGACGGATCAGGATCCTGATGCTGAGACGGATCAGGGTCCAGATGCTGAGACGGATCAGGATCCAGATGCTGAGACGGATCAGGATCCTGATGCTGAGACGGATCAGGATCCTGATGCTGAGACGGATCAAGATCCAGATGCTGAGACGGATCAGGACCTGATGCTGAGCTGGTTCAGGATCCAGATGCTGAGACGGATCAGGGTCCAGATGCTGAGACGGATCAGGATCCAGATGCTGAGACGGATCAGGATCCAGATGCTGAGACGGATCAGGATCCAGATGCTGAGACGGATCATGATCCAGATGCTGAGACGGATCAGGATCCAGATGCTGAGCTGGTTCAGGATCCAGATGCTGAGACGGATCAGGATCCAGATGCTGAGACGGATCAGGATCCTGATGCTGAGCTGGTCAGGGTCCAGATGCTGAGCTGGTTCAGGGTCCAGATGCTGAGACGGACAGGACCTGATGCTGAGCTGGTTCAGGGTCCAGATGCTGAGCGGCAGGACCTGATGCTGAGCTGGTCAGGGTCCAGATGCTGAGCTGGTTCAGGGTCCAGATGCTGAGACGGATCAGGATCCAGATGCTGAGACAGATCAGGATCCTGATGCTGAGACGGATCAGGATCCAGATGCTGAGACGGATCAGGATCCTGATGCTGAGACGGATCAGGATCCTGATGCTGAGACGGATCAGGATCCTGATGCTGAGACGGATCAGGACCAGATGCTGAGCGGATCAAGATCCAGATGCGAGCGGACAAGATCCAGATGCTGAGACGGATCAGGACCTGATGCTGAGCTGGTTCAGGATCCAGATGCTGAGACGGATCAGGGTCCAGATGCTGAGACGGATCAGGATCCAGATGCTGAGACGGACAGGATCCAGATGCTGAGACGGATCAGGATCCAGATGCTGAGACGGATCATGATCCAGATGCTGAGACGGATCAGGATCCAGATGCTGAGCTGGTTCAGGATCCAGATGCTGAGACGGATCAGGATCCAGATGCTGAGACGGATCAGGATCCAGATGCTGAGACGGATCAGGATCCTGATGCTGAGACGGATCAGGATCCTGATGCTGAGACGGATCAGGATCCAGATGCTGAGACGGACAGGGTCCAGGCTGAGACGGATCGGGATCCAGATGCTGAGCGGACGGGACCAGATGCTGAGCGGTAGGACCAGATGCTGAGACGGACAGGGTCCAGATGCTGAGACGGATCAGGATCCTGATGCTGAGACGGATCAGGGTCCAGATGCTGAGACGGATCAGGATCCAGATGCTGAGACGGATCAGGATCCTGATGCTGAGACGGATCAAGATCCAGATGCTGAGACGGATCAGGATCCTGATGCTGAGCTGGTTCAGGATCCAGATGCTGAGACGGATCAGGGTCCAGATGCTGAGACGGATCAGGATCCAGATGCTGAGACGGATCAGGATCCAGATGCTGAGACGGATCAGGATCCAGATGCTGAGACGGATCATGATCCAGATGCTGAGACGGATCAGGATCCAGATGCTGAGCTGGTTCAGGATCCAGATGCTGAGACGGATCAGGATCCAGATGCTGAGACGGATCAGGATCCAGATGCTGAGACGGATCAGGATCCTGATGCTGAGACGGATCAGGATCCTGATGCTGAGACGGATCAGGATCCAGATGCTGAGACGGATCAGGGTCCAGATGCTGAGACGGATCAGGATCCAGATGCTGAGACGGATCGGGATCCAGATGCTGAGACGGATCAGGATCCAGATGCTGAGACGGATCAGGATCCTGATGCTGAGCTGGTTCAGGGTCCAGATGCTGAGCTGGTTCAGGGTCCAGATGCTGGACGGACAGGACCAGATGCTGAGCGGACAGGACCTGATGCTGAGATGGACAGGATCCTGATGCTGAGACGGATCAGGATCCTGATGCTGAGACGGATCAGGATCCAGATGCTGAGACGGATCAGGATCCAGATGCTGAGACGGATCAGGATCCAGATGCTGAGACGGATCAGGATCCAGATGCTGAGACGGATCAGGATCCAGATGCTGAGACGGATCAGGATCCAGATGCTGAGACGGATCAGGATCCAGATGCTGAGATAGTTTAGGTTCCAAGTAAAGTCAACTTTATTTGTATAGCGCTTTAAACACAGCAGCTACTGATAAAAAACGCTGAACAGAGGTAAGAACAGAAATTAGGTCTCACAATGGCAAAAAAGTGAGAACATTAAAACAAATACGAAACATAAGAACAATCAAAACAATGAACAGTAAAAGTAAATATCAGAAAAAACAAGACTGAAAACAACAAAGTCAAACTGGCTCATGAAGGTGGAACGGCTTTGAGGTCTTCTGATGTACAGCAGCAGCAAGTTCCACAACTTTGGACCTGCCACAGAAAAATTGATCTGGGGAAACACTTTTCATACAAACACAGATTCAGCTGTTTTTATTGAATATAAAATATTATATGTCTTTATTGTGCATAGTTTGTAAAAAATGTATTATGAAGCAACAAATTCCTTATTTGTCCAATTACATACATTAAAGTTTAGAGTAGAGATGCACAATATTGGAATTTGGGCAGATATCCGATATGCCGATATTTTAAAACTCATGTGGCAGATAACCGATATTGATACCGATATTAAAGCTGGAAAAAATAAGCAGTCATTGCAAATAGCAGTTTTGTTATCTGTTTCCGACACTTTGAAAAATAAGGGCTAGGAAAAAAAATCGATACAATGAAATATAGTGATATTTTCTTATGCAGATATCAAATCTATATTAAAAAACGAAGTATCAATTTATTTTACTTACCAAATCACAGGAGATTTCATGTTCTGTTACAAACTCTCGTGATATTTTGTGAATTCTCGCGAGATTTTGTTAGTAAAATAGATTGATACCGCGTTTTTTAAATTGTCAATATATCAGTATATGAAAATATCGTGAAATTTTCATGAATCCTTGCAAGATTTTGTAATAGAACGATGAAATATTGCAAGATTTTATTAGTAAAATAGATCAATCCCGCGTTTTTAAACGTCAATATATCAGCATATGACAATATTATGAAATTCTCGTGAATTCTCAAGATTTCGTCGTAGAACGATGAAATTTGCGAGATTTTGTTAGTAAAATAGATCGATCCCGCATTAAATGTCAATATATCAGTATATGAAAATATCGTGATATTTCAGTGTATCGATACATTTTCCCACCCTTGTCTTTAAAAAATTTAAAGTCTGTAAAAAAGAAGTTTTTGAAGAAAAAAAGTTATTTATTTATTTTTTTTATTTTAGAAACAGCCGGCTGATCGGTTCTAAAAGTGTTCTAAACTCAGAGGAAAATCACGTTTATAAACTAAAGGTCCGGACAAACACAAAGATTCACTCTGTTTCTGTCGCTGGTGTCAAACTGTGGAACTGGTGTTCTGGCTAGGGCTGGGCGATATATCGATATGAAAAATATATCGATATATTTTCAAATGAGATATGGAATTGGACCATATCGCCCATATCGAGATATAGAGTGTAATGTGTGTTTGTTTTGTCTTTGTATATAAATGCTGACCTTACTAGGGTTTGTTACATTTAATTCTGTGTAATGTTCCTTACTTGCATGTGCGAGTATTATTACATACAGTATTATACAGTATTTCTGTTGACATTTTATATTTCTTTGAACAGCTGAGCATTATTTCATCCGGACTGTTTAAATTAAACTATTTGTAATGTCATATTTGGCTCCGACTGGAACAAAATATTTGATCTCACCTTGCGATAAAAATATTGAGATATATATCGTGTATCGATATTCAGCCTAAATATATCGAGATATGACTTTTGGTCCATATCGCCCAGCCCTAGTTCTGGCCACTTTAAAACGAGCTCTACTAAAAATGTATAAAAATGAAAAAATAAATGAAGTATTATGATAAATGATACTATGACATTTGTTGAGTTAGTTTACAAGTTGTTTTTATCCCGATTGGTGGTATGTTATTGATGATGTACTCCAGTCCAGGGTGAAGTTCCTCCAGCAGCAGGAGGCTGCAGACTGGCGATGATGTCATCAGTCTCCAGTATGGTGGAGGAGGAAATCTGCTGGACCGCACCCAGACCTCCTCTGGTTCCTGCAGTCAGGTTCAGGTCTGATTCAGGTCCAGTTGGGACATGTCCCTCCTGTCCCCAGCCACTCCTACGCCCATCATGCCCTACAACCGTCCCCAGATGATTTCTGATGTCTTTCCTCCTCAGCTTTAACACACCTGAATCACGTATTGTTTGTCTGAAGCTGTTTTCACTTGACCTGATGAAGACCAGGGCTGTGTCCAAATTCAGGAGCTAAGTCCTTTGAAGGACGCGTCCTACCCGATCTACATGGGCCAGGTCAGGTGGAAATAACATTTTATAATTTGGACGGTCTAGCCTGTCTTATTTGGACATACTGCAAAACAAAAAAGGAAAAAAAAAGGTGTTTTCTGAAGAAATTCAGAAGAAATTCCAGAGAAAATGTTTTTTGGACAGAACGTTGTAAAATTTCAAGGTTTTCCATCCGATGAAACGATCTCAGGTTAAACTGGAAATCCCAGTTTTACATTTAAACATAAACCTGAGTGATTTCAGTACCTCTAAAGTTCTGTTTTTTTTAAAAAAAACAGTTTCAAGTACTTGATGCGTCATCCCCAGCAGCTTACAGGAGGCTCTGAACATAAAAGGTCACTTTTCTCCCATTTGGAGCCTTCGCTTGACCCCAAGCTGTCCAATGTTTAATTAACTCTGGCAGACTTGAGGGGAGGAGGCAAAGTCTTCAAAGAATATGGCCACTGCTTTGTGAAACATTAAATCCAGCTTCAGATTCTTTTGTGCGCAGTTGCTCATAGTTGACCTCACCTTCTGTTGGGACATCCTGTTGAAAGGCCGGCCGGTCGGGACCGCCCAGACAAAGAGGATTTCCCTGCAGGGGAACGCTGAGCCGTCGGTGGGAGATGCTGCTGATGCTGCCGTCATGTGTCTGATCTGTTACTCAGAAAGACCCCGAGAGGATCAAAGGGAGGAATTGTTGTTGTTTTCTTTGGTATGTTTGACTGGAAATCTGTCGGCCCCACGCGGAGCTTCGTATTGTTGCTGCTGCAGAGACACGCATCCTTTCATTAACACTAAACTTCTTCTGGCAGGAGCTGCAGCTTGGACGTGCTTGAAAGACGCGGTTTGTTTCTTGAAGGAGAAAACGAACCGACCGACGTCTGAAAGCTGCCGCGTTTAAGCTGCAACGTGGAGACAAACCAGCAGAAAGATCTTTTCGGATGCGATGATTCAACCAGGGTTTGCGAGGTCCACTAGTCAGGCTAAATTAATTAATTTGTGATGTCATCAATGATGAAATTCGCACACAAACTTTTTAGTTTAGTGTTTTTTTAACACCATAGACTCTGATATCTGCGTCCAGCGGGTGGACGAGAGACCGTGGGCTCGAGTGTCCTCGGGTTTTTAGAGACCTGGTCTCTAAACTTCAGGTGGCATCGTAGTTTTTAATTAATTTATCTCTTTTAACTCCGTCATTTCAAATCTACTTTATCTAAGTTTAACTAAGTTTCACAGCGAGAACCACGGGAGCCGCCATGTCTGCTGGTTCCTGCTAAGGACTTCCGGTTGCCGCGGTTACAGGATATTTTACAAGGAGGACATGCACAAATGAACAATAAATATGAACGTTGTAAAGTGATGAACCCGCTGTAGACGGCAGCTGGAGCTGCAGGACCGAGCAGGTCCAGCCGCACATCCTCCGTAACCACCCAGGATTCATCCAGACTCTGGCTCGGTGGAACATCCGCCTGCATGGACGCTAAACCGCCATGTTTGTGTCGGTCATCAACACATTGCGTCACTATGTGAGTCTACGATGTTCCTGTTTATCACCACGGAATACCAAAATATCTAGCTGTTTTTAGCATGAGCTCTTACTCGACTCTGACTCGTCCGTTAGTCCCCGACTCATCTATTAGTCCCCGACTCGTCTATTAGACCCCGACTCGTCTATTAGACCCCGACTTGTCTATTAGTCCCCGACTTGTCCATTAGTCCCCTACTTGTCTACTAGTCCTCGACTTGTCCCTTACTTGTCCATTAGTCCGACTCATCTATTAGTCCCCAACTCGTCTATTAGTCCCCAACTCTTCCATTAGTCCCCGACTTGTCCATTAGTCCCCTACTTGTCGACTAGTACTCGACTTGTCCCTTACTTGTCCATTAGTCCGACTCGTCTATTAGTCTCCGACTCGACTATTAGTTCCCGACATGTCTATTAGTCCCCGACTCGTCTTTTAGTCCTCGACTTGTCCGTGACTCGCCCATTAGTCCCGAACTCCTCCATTGGCCCCGTCTTGTCCATTAGTCTCCGACTTGTCCCTGGAACGTCCATTAGTCCCGAACTCCTCCATTGGTCACCAACTTGGTCACCCGAATGGTCTAATAGTCCCCAACTCGTCTATTCATCCCCGACTTGTCCATTAGTCTCCGACTTGTTCCTGACTCGTCCATTAGTCCCCAACTCATCCATTAGTCCCCGACTTGTCTATTAGTCCCCAACTCGTCTATTAGTCCCCAACTCATCTATTAGTCCCCAACTCGTCTATTAGTCCCCAACTCATACTATTGCATTTGTACCCGAATGGTCTAATAGTCCCCAACTCATCTATTCATCCACCCCCCCGACTTGTCCATTAGTCCCTGACTCGTGTATAAGTCCCCTACTTGTCCATTAGTCCCTGACTCGTCCATTAGTACCCGACTTGTCTATTAGTCCCCTACTTGTCCATCAGACCCCGTGTCGTCTGTTAGTCCTTGACTTGTCCATTAGTGCCCGATTTGTCTAAAAGTCCCCAACTTGTCCATTAGTCCTTGACTCGTCTATTAGTCCCCGACTCGTCCATTAGTACCAGACTTGTCCATTAGTACCCGATTCATCCATTTGTCCCCGACTCGTCCATTCATGTAACAACCAAATGAACAGAAAACAGTTCATTTAACTCTCTTCAGTCTCTGGATGACTCACCTGGATGGAAGGTTGAGCTACAGCTCATCAATCAGTTCACCCACCAGATAAATAAATCACAGGTCAAGCAGAGGGGCTGGACATGTGGGGGTGGGGGGGTCCACCTCCATCTATCAGGTCCCAGCATGGTGAAGACGAGATGACAGCGTCCCAGCTGCAGAAGGATGATGAAGAGGCGTTCAGGACCAACCGGGAGAGCTGATCTCCTGTCAGCCGTGTCACAGCAACACAAACCAAACGTCATTTTCAGGGTCAGCAGATGAGTGTCCAGTCCGTTCACACACTCTCATTTCCTTCTTCTCTTTTTTTGTGTCATTTTTATCCTTTCTTCCCTTTCCTTAAACATCTTCCATCTTCTAGAATATTCTCTTCCTCCTCCCTTCTGTGTAATATGGTTCTGTTCACATCTGTTAGTCATGTTAACTCTCCTGGTTGTCCAGCGCTCTGGTCAACATCGGTTGCTTATGAATAAAGTTGACTTGACTAGTCTCTGAACTGTCTCTGTTTGGGATGTCAGGATAACTTCATGATTAAATGTGGTATTAAACACCCTGATTATCAGTCTTAAAGGTCTCAGTATCATTTCCCATGAAGGTCTGAACCGTGTCACCAAACTGAATCCAAGCAGCTCCTAAATTTTGAGAGATTTTATATTTTAACTGTATGTCCATTTTTTTTTACAAACTTGAAAATTATATATATATATATCCTGTATTTGGTTGAAATGTAATATTTTCACAATGACAGCACCCCCCACCCCTCAAACATGGTGTGACCCCGCCCACCTGGCATATTCCAGATAGCAGCAGTAACAGCCTAACTTTGTTTTTATGATAAATTTTCTTATTGTAAGTTTGGAAATCCGTCAGAATCTCCATAAACAAGGACAGGGTTCCCACGCGTGCTGGAAAACATGAAAAACGATGGAACATTTTTCCAGTCATGGAAAACATATTGAAATGAGAAAAAAAGTAAAATGTCCTGGAAAAACTTGAGTTGTCCTGGAAAATTATTTTTCCTGTCTCTGCGTCTTCTCGGCTTCGTCACGGCTTCACTGCTTCATCACGGCTTCGTCTCGACTTTGTCTCGGCTTCGTCTCAGCTTCGTCTCGACTTTGTCTCGGCTTCGTTGCTGCTTTGTCTCGGCTTCGTTGCTGCTTTGTCTCGGCTTTGACTCAGCAATATCTCAGCTTCATCGCTTCTTCGTCGCTGCTTTGTCGCTGCATCGTCACGACTTCATTTCGGCTTCATCTCGGCTTGGCAACTGCTTCGTCGCGGCTTCATCTCGACTTTGTTGCTGCTTCGTCTCAGCAATGTCTCGGCTTTATTGCTTCTTCGTCGCTGCTTTGTCGCTGCTTCATCACGGCTTCATTTTGGCTTCATTTCTGCTTCACTGCTGCTTCGTCTCGGCTTTGCTGCTGTTTCGTCTGCTTTGTCTCAGCTTCGTCACTTCTTCTTCACTGCTTCGTCACGGCTTCGTGTCAGCAACATCTCGGCTTTATCGCTTCTTCGTCGCTGCTTTGTCGCTGCTTTGTCGATGCTTCGTCACGGCTTCGTCTCAACTTCGTCTCAGCAACATCTCGGCTTTATCGCTTCTTCGTCGCTGCTTCATCACGGTTTTATTTTGGCTTCATTTCTGCTTCACTGCTGCTTCGTCTCGGCTTTGCTGCTGTTTCGTCTGCTTTGTCTCAGCTTCGTCACTTCTTCTTCACTGCTTCGTCACGGCTTCGTGTCAGCAACGTCTCGGCTTTATCTCTTCTTTGTCGCTGCTTTGTCACGGCTTCGTCTCAACTTCGTCTCCGTGCTTTATCGCTTCTTCGTCGCTGCTTCATCACGGTTTTATTTTGGCTTCTTTCTTTCTTCTCCTTCTTTCTTTTTTTCTCTCTTCTCCTTCCCTTTTTTTTCCCCTCTTCTCTTTCTTCCTCTCCTTCTCCTCCCCTCCCCTCTCGGATTTATGCTTCACTGCTTTCTTCTCTCTTTTTTTTTCTTTTCTTTTTTTTCTCTCCTCCTTCTCTTCTTCTCTCTTCTTCACGCTTCCTCTCAGCAACTTCTCGGCTTTATCCTTCTTCGTCGCTGCTTCATCACGGTTTTATTTTGGCTTCATTTCTGCTTCACTGCTGCTTCGTCTCGGCTTTGCTGCTGTTTCGTCTGCCTTGTCTCAGCTTCGTCACTTCTTCTTCACTGCTTCGTCACGGCTTCGTGTCAGCAACGTCTCGGCTTTATCGCTTCTTTGTCGCTGCTTTGTCGCTGCTTTGTCGATGCTTCGTCACGGCTTCGTCTCAACTTCGTCTCAGCAACATCTCGGCTTTATCGCTTCTTCGTCGCTGCTTCATCACGGTTTTATTTTGGCTTCATTTCTGCTTCACTGCTGCTTCGTCTCGGCTTTGCTGCTGTTTCGTCTGCTTTGTCTCAGCTTCGTCACTTCTTCGCTGCTTCGTCACGGCTTCGTCTCAGCAACGTCTCGGCTTTATCCCTTCTTCGTCGCTGCTTTATTACGGTTTCATTTTGGCTTCATCTCTGCTTCACTGTGGCTTCGTCACTTCTTCTTTGCTCCTTCGTCACTGCTTCATCACAGTTATGTCACTGCTTCATCACCGCTTCGTCACTTCTTCGCTGCTTTGTCACGGCTTCGCCTCTGCTTCGTTACTTCTTCATCACTGCTTCATCTCTGCTTCATCGATGTAAAAAAATATAAGCTACAATTATTGAACACCTCTCTAAAAGCTTGGGGTGGAATTTATTAGTCTATGTTGTGATAACTTGACTCGTACCGTAGCAGCTGGAAAAGTCCTGAAAATGTCCTGGAAAAATAACTTCAAGAAAAGAATGGGAACCGTGAAGGAGGAGAAATGGGGTTGTGATGGATCTGGTTCACCACTTAAGTCTGGGCTCTGTGCGATATTTTCAATCAATGTTCGCAACTCCAACTCAAATTGTGTGAATCAGTCTCAGAGTTCAAAAGTTCACAGATTGTGATGTTTGTCCTCACACTGTACGAACCAACACTCGAATGCAATCTGACTACTCACACTGCACGTCCTCACAGACAGGTCGGGGTCTTGAACAATCCAGACATGCAACACAATAAATAGAGGTAGGCTAGTAGTAGAAGTAAAACAAGACAACAGCAACAGCAACAGTAAGCTATCACCAAAACAAACGTGCTGTCTGGGCGATTTGTGCTCTTGTTTGCGAAGAATTCGCCAGAAAGAAAAAGCGACAACATCGTGTGTGGACGAGGAATTGTCTGACCAGACATGCACTGCAAAATGCACTCTTAATATAAGTTAAAAAAACGCTGAAACTGAGAAGAATCAGACTTTCATCAAGTAAAATTATCTGTCCATGCAGTAAGATCATTATACTTGGTAAGATTTCCTGAAATAAGAAAAAATACAGAGACTCTAGACAGGGAGAAATATCTTTAAAGGAGTGATGACATAACAGTTAAAAACTAGTTTATGTTGTTGGCATTACTGCATATGTAAATACTCCAAAGAAAAAAACGGCATTTTTTACAGCGGAGTATTGTTTTGAAACGCCAGACCTCACTTCCTCAGTAATACAGTTGGGTCCGGTGATGATATGGAGCTTTACCCGGAGACCACGTTGACTTCATTTTGATTGGCTACACCTTATTTCGCTATGACCTTATTTTGAGAATCTAGGTCAAGCTGTGGTCGGAGTTTGCTAAAGGCTAACTGCTAGCAACATGGGCAGTTAAGATAGTGAACTACGTTTATCAGACAAGACAGCATTTAGAAAATAAATAAACTTACAGGTAATGACAAGGTTGTGGCCCCCTCCCTCAGTGTTGCTGCAGAAGTTTGCTTTTAAATCCATTTGTTTGAAAATCCAGACCTGACTGCACAGAAGTTACTACTAGCTCCATACACGAAGCTGAATCAGACAGGGAGGGGAGGGGGGGAGGCGGACGGTTCATAAACCGTTAGGAGAGAGAGAGAGAGAGGGGGGGGGCCGCTGTTTACTTGATAGTGTGCTCTTATTGGAGCAATTAAATTACGTAGAATGATGGAATTACATAGAATGATAGCGGGGAAAAAATATAATGAATTATAAAAAAATGTAAATAAATATAACTGCTGTCTGATTCAACTGTTTCTGAGCAGAGAGACAAAGCTGACAGACCATAAACAGGAACTTTGATTCTCACTCTGGACATTCACATGGCCTCATCAGTGCACAACAGATCATATTATACACCCAAAACCCCAGAAAAGTGAAATTTGATGTCATGGCACCTTTAAACAAGTTATAAAAAACTCATTTCAGGTCCCCCATTGAGTGAAAAATCCCTCTAAACTAGTCTGGTAATGCTTTTTTTGAGTGTTCTTTCTCATTTTAATGTAAAAAATCGTAAAACAAGTTAATTTTTTTTTTTTAATTTGGGAATTGCAAAAAAGCCTTTTTATAAGGCAGTACAACATCCACCAACCTCCAAACACACATGTACCTGAATGGAGCTGGTGAAGGACTTTATCAAGGGTCAGATTTGTTTGGATGACATGGGACCTGCACTAATAATCTTCTGAGTAGACAACTTGCTTTACCACTCAGCCGCTGCTTCTCTGACTGTCAAATGCATCTCTGTGCTACCAGTTCTTGAATTCCTGGTTAGTTTCTCTTGTTTTAAGATCTTTTCTCTCAAAATGAGTAAGCAACAACGCTAAAAAGAAGCATCACCAGACTAGTTTTAAGTGTAAGAAACTTGAAATGGGTGCTTCACAGCTTGTTTTAAGCTAGTTGCCACTGGTCTAACACCTAGATATTTTTCCTATTACAAGAAACGTGTGTATGAACTGGTACGGTAGGTCTGAAAACAAGTATTTACAGCTAAAATTGGGAGTGAAAGACACAAAGTGATTTGAAATGTTTCCCTTTAAGTAATTTTGTCTTATTTTGAGTGTGATGAGATATTTTGACTAGAAATTAGAAAAATATACTTGCTAAGATTTGAGTTTTTGCAGTGTAAACAGCTAAAATACGGATTAAACGAATAAACAGAAGCTGTTTTGACCAGTTCTCCCAGTTCAGCCTCTGCTGGTTGTCTTGTTGGCATCGCAGGCGAAGGCTTGAATAATGCTGATGATGTCATTGATGAAACTCACATCGTACAAATCACTCCTCAGCAGCATCCGTCATCTCACAGATGCTGTCCTCATTCGATTAACGCCGTGTCCATATGGCTGACTGTAGTTTATCAATCAGCCGTCTTAACTGAGGAACACGAACTAACACGTGAACCATCTCGGGTTTTACGCCCTTCACACTGTCACACGGCGCAGGAGCTGCCACATCCGTCATATTCTGATTGTTTATGCCGTGGAGGCGTTTGCCAGGTTTTTTTTTAAAACACTTCTTCTATTCTTTTATTTTACGGGAATCCAATTTGCCGACGGCCATCTGCATTTCCTATAAAGTGCAGCTCTTAACTCAAAGCCTGATCTTTCAGGACTCTGAAGGTAGGATATGATAATTGCATAGAAAATAAGGCTGCTGCTGTGAGCCTTGCAACGCGAGCAGGGCCTCAATGCTCCCGCTCTGCATATCAAAAACACAAGCATTTACACGCCTCACATCTCCTCTCTCATCTAAAGACTCATCCGACCATTATAGTTTAAAAAAGATCTCAGAAATGATGCTAAATGACAATGAATGGATTGCAGGCTGCAGATATGAGATCAAGTGTGCTAATTATTGTCCTGCTGTAAATGTATTCCATCACGTTTCAAGCCCCTTCTATTGATTTCAGCGCTGCTTCCTCATAATAACATTTCTTTTATGTTTGTCAGGGCTCGTGCATTAGTCTTTGCATCTCATTTACATCCAGGTCTGAAGCTCCACAAACAGCACAATACAAGCTTTTAGTAAGGTGGATGTTCAAGGAAAACCTGGTGCACAATGCAGATACAGGAAGATGATAGAAGTACGGCCAAATTTAGAGCAAATAGGTTTTCTCTCTTTAAAAGTCCGTTACAAAACAGGTAAAAAGGAGAAATAAAACAGAAACAAGTGCTGGGATGCTGTAAAGGTTTCACAGTTTTAAGGTTAAACCTCCTTTGAGTGTGTACTTGCTGCATTGTGAGAACTACACTATATTGCCAAAAGTATAGATGGGTTTCCCGTTTACAAACATTGGCAGTTGCTAGGCAACCAGGGGGGCTAAAAGCCTGGTTGTACTGCATTTACGGCCAAACACTCATTCATAAAAATGCAAAGTAACCTGACGAAACGGAGATCGTTGTGTTCTTAATTGCATTGAATAAATCTGTATTTTGATGACAAATAAAAAAAAAAATACTGACTCATCGTTGCTATTTTGTGTTTCTATTACCATTATACTAACTTGGCAAGGGGGTCATCACCAGAAACGGCATTTTTCTGGTTAAAACATGGATATTATTCGTGTTGGACCTCATTTGAAATCTGCCTGAAAAACCTGAGTTAGAAAGTGGCTTAAACTTTCGTTTAGACTCTTTGTTTAAACCAAAATGGTCCCAACAGTCTGCAGCAGGTTCAGTTTAGCTCCGTGTCGTCTTCACCACCTCTGGTCTGGTCTGGACTCTGGTCCATACAGGAGCAACTTTCACTAGTCTGGATTAAACCAGGCAAAGATGACATCATCACTACGTTTGGAAATTAGCTGATTCCAGCTGTTTTGGACTCACCTGTAGGGATGGGCGATATGGACTAAAAAATGTATCACAATAATTTCTCTTATTTATCACGGTAACGATAAATTACGATAAAAGCTATCAGCAAAATATTTTGTCTTATAAATCTCTCACTAAATTCTGTCTTGAAAGCCCTACAAAATACCAGAAGCCACTATATCAATTAAGTTCAAGTAGTGCACCTGTATTGCAAAACTGTAGTGACACCAATCGAACAAGTCTGAAATATGAGAGCCAAATTCCACATTTATTCAAACGATGCAAACAGCAAAAATAACTTTGCTTATTAAAAAAAACAAAGTAAAACACAACCTGGTAAACTGTCATCTCACGATAAAAACGATAAATTCAAATTGTTATTGTGGGGAATTTCTTTGATGATATATCGCACACGATAAAATATCGTCCATCCCTACTCACCTGCATTGCTGTCGGTGAGTCTCGCTGCTTCTGGAACATTCTGCTTTATTGTGGATGAAATCCTGGTAGACAGTAGACAGACTAGCTAACTGCTAACAAGCTAACGGTATAAACTCAAACGCCATCTGATTTACGACCCGGTACTTTGTGTTAAATCTCCGGGATGCGTTGTTAAGCCACGTGAATGTCTGTAAACGGCTCCACCATCAGTTTATTCTTCTTTTTATTCTCCGTGTGTGAGCAGAGGACGGCTGTATCACAGCTTCAGTGTTGGGATGCAGCCATGAACTGATCAGTGACTGGTCGTGGCCGTGATACTGGTATTGTTCCAGTACCAGTCTCCCCACTACAACACGGGAATCATTTCTGCCACCGCGGTGGTTTAATCTGACATGGTGACCATGGTTACCATGGTGACCATGGTGAAAGACTAAATAAATCATGGATCTGAACCTACAGAAGTTATCAGAGGGTTTCTGGAGACAGTCACTCCTACTGTCCAGTTATCACCATGGTAACTGTTTACATGCATGTAACCGAACAAATACCAGGACTCAAACATTATATTTCCCCGACACTTTCACCTCATATCATGACCTCATCGGCGCATCCTATCTGTCACGTTGCACGGAAACCATCCATAGTCTCACCTGTCTTGACTCACATATGAGCTTCAGTAACATCCCATTCCTGATCCGTAGGGTTCAGGATGACGTTGGTCCACCTTTGCAGCTAGAACAGCTTCATCTTCTGGGAAAACTGTCCACAAGGTTTAGGAGTGTTTCTGGGAATCTTTGACCATCTTCCAGAAGCACATTTGTGAGGTCACACTGATGTTGGACCAGAAGGCCTGGCTCTCAGTCTCCGCTCTGATTCATCCCAAAGCTGTTCTATGGGGTTGAGGTCAGGACTCTGTGCAGGCCAGTCCAGTTCCTCCACACCAGACTCTGCATCCAGGTCTTCATGGACCTGCTTTGTGGTGCACAGTCATGTTGGAAGAGGAAGGGGCCAGCTCCAAACTGGTCCCACAAAGTTGGGACATGGAATTGTCCAGAATGTCTTGGTATGCTGAAGCATTCAGAGTTCCTTTCACTGGAACTAAGGGGCCAAGCCCAGCTCCTGAAAACACCCCCACACCATAATCCCCCCTCCACCAAACTTTACACTTGGCACAATGCAGTCAGACAAGTACCGTTGTCCTGGCAACCGCCAAACCCAGACTCCTCCATCAGATTCCAGATGGAGAAGCGTGATTGGTCCTCCAGAGAACGCCTCCACTGCTCTAGAGTCCAGTGGCGGCTGCTTTCCACCACTGCATCCACGCTTTGCATTGCACTTGGTGATGAGGATGGATGCAGCTGGTTGCCATGGAAACCCATTCCATGAAGCTCTCTGTCACTGTTCTTGAGCTGATCTGAAGGCCACATGAAGTTTGGAGGTCTGTAGTGATTGACTCTGCAGAAAGTTGGCCACCTCTTCTCACTATGAGCTTCAGCATCACTGACCCGCTCCGTCAGTTTACGTGGACGAACACTTCATGGCTGAGCTGCTGTCGTTCCCAAACACTTCCATGTTCTTATAATCCAGCTGACAGCTGACTGTGGAATATTTAGGAGGAAACTTCACCCCTGGATTGTTGCACAGGTGGCATCCTATCACAGTTCCACGCTGGAATTCACTGATTCCTGAGAGCGACACATTCTTTCACACGTTTGTAGAAACAGTCTGCATGCCGAGCTGCTTCATTTATACACCTGTGGAAGTGATGGAACACCTGATTCCATCATCTGGATGGTGAGTGAATACTTTTGGCAATGTATTTTGCACTTTTAACCCACAAAGTGAGGACATTTTGGCCGGTCCTCACTAAAAATCTACATTAAGGTACATTTTTTTTTCCTTTCTTTTTGTGCATTTGGCCTTAGCCTTTTACAATAGGTTATCATGAAAAAAATTCAGCCGTCTCCGTGGAAAATTAGAAAATTTTCTACTCAGGACACTTGGATTACATTGGAGGAGCAGTATGGAGGAACATTGACAAGGTTTTGTGGACTTTTATGGACCTTTTTGTGAATCCCATTATCCACCAGAGTCTAGCTCAGCATGAGGGTGAGCAGAAAACGAAGGCACATCATTCTGTGGGTGTTGTGTCCCTTTAAGCTCATATGTGAGTCACTGCAGGTGAACCAATACATTTGGCAATATAGTGTAACTTGAATCTGAAATAATAAACGAAAAATCTCTGAAAATTCACCAGTGAAAGTCAGACATTGCTTTTCAACCACGCTTCAACAGAATCATTTAAAAAATGAACTCGTGAAAAAGGCTAAGAGGAAACACTGGACTATTCTGAGGTGGCCTCTATGAGGCCTGAGCCTCTTTGGGAGGAGCTGGAACATGCTGTCTGGAACAAACCGCCTTCAAACCGCTGTCTGGAACAAACCTGAGAAACCTGGAGGAGTTTGCTGAGGAGTGGAGCAGAATACCTGCTGAGCCGCAGACGTCTCACTGATAGTTACAGGAAGCGTTGGATTGCAGCGTTGCCTCAAATGTTGCGCAACAAAATACCACGTTAAAGGTCTTTACACACCTACTCCGAATATTTCGTCCGAAAGATTCGCACGGCAAAAGCTTTAATCAAATTAATATCAAGTCAACGGGAGCGTTCACATCAGTGACAAAATTTCGTCTTGCGATTTTGGGACGTTTATTTTTTCGAACTGAGGTCGATTTTCTTAATATTCGCATCCGACAGATTCACCAATCCACCAATCAGAGAAGGCGCTCTGACGTCACAGAGCTGGTCGCAAGCAAAAAGAGAAAGGAAAAAGAGAGAGGTGTCGCTTGGTCGCTGTTACTGCATCATTATGGCTCAGGTGTTATCATCTTCGTGTTGCAGGCAGCACTCTTGTTTGGCAAACGGGGCTGTGGGGGGGTGTCACAGCTGAAGTAGCAGTGTTTTCCCTACATTTTGTAGCCATTCGAGGTTATTAGCTACAGGTGTTGTATTTAAAATCCCCATTTGGCATCTCCACGGTGAGATCAGCTGTTTTTAGCATCCAGAAGTTTCCCTGCAGCCGCCCCTCCCTCCGTCACTGCTGCATGTGCTCACGTTCCTCTGGAATAACGGATGCGAGTTTGTTCTATAGCATCATCGTAATTTCGCGTCGGACTAGGTGTGTATAGACAAAGACATCGATATTTCACCTCCGAATTATTCGCAATTTCGTGCCGTTTATTCGCATCGGCCCCGGTGTGTAAAGGCCTTAAGGGTGCCATCATTTTTGACTAGGCCTGTTTCATGAGTCTGTTTTTTTTTAATAATTCTGTTTAAGTGTGGTTGAAAAGCCATGTCTGACTTTCACTGGTTCATTTTCAGAGACTTTTTATTTATTATTACTTTTGTCAGATTGAAGTTATTTCTGTAACCATGGTAAGTTTTTATGACATTAACTGAGGCAAGGTTATCAAACAATGCAGAAACTCAAATCTTACCAAGTATATTTTTCTCATTTCTAGTCAAAATATCTCATCACACTCAAAATAAAACAAAATTACCTAAAGAGAAACATTTCAGTGAGATAAAAGATCTTTTTAAGGCAACTCATCTTATTTCAAGAAATCTCATCAAGAAAATTTTGCATGTTTCATTGGCAGAATTTTTTTGCTTATTACAAGCAAAAAGTGTAAGTTAATTTATTTAATTTATTTTTATTTTGAGTTTTGGTTCCCGTTTTCCTCTTCCCCCTCTGCGACGTGCCTGGCCGCTTCCCCCCTCCCCTCTCGTTGGTTTTGGGTGTGTGTGGGTGGTTGTGTGGTGTATTTGGGTTTTGCTGGGGTTATTAGGATGAGATAATATTTAAATCCTTCCTTTCCTTTCCATAAATATATATTTTTTTTGTCACTCATTTTAAGAGTGGCCAAGATTTTTCTTGCTTGTAATAATAATAATAATTAAAAAAATGCCAATAGAAAAAGCAAAATTTTCTTGATAAGATTTCTTAATAAAAGATACATTGCCCTTAAAAAAGATCTTTTATCTCACTGAATTTCTCTTTAGGTAATTTTGTCTTATTTTGAGTGTGTGATGAGATATTCTGACTAAAAATTTGAAAAATATACTTGTTAAGATTTGAGTTTTTGCAGTGTAGTTAACTAAAACTAATGAAAACAAAAATAAACAAACTTAAAAAACCCATTTTCGTTAACTGAAATAAAAATAAAAATGACAATTTTTCAAAAACGATAACTGAAACTGTATGGTGTCTTTACAAAACAAACTATTGAAAAAACCTCCTTAGTTTTAGTGTTTGTAAATTTGTTTAATATAAGCCTGTCGGGTTAATAGAAAATCTATTATTTAATCTATTTACTTTGCTCTACTGGTTTTACTACGAGTGACTTTCATGATTTTGAATGTCACTCCAGACAAATACCTATAATTTACAAAAAACAAAAAATAAACCTAAAACTAATACTGAAACTAATCCAAACTAAACAAAAAATAAGCATTTTCCAAAAAATAAAAACTAGCAAACCTGCTCAAAACTAAATATTATTATATTATATTATTATAACCTTGAACTGAGAAGTACTAATAATTTAATCCACGTCTGTAAAGCCTAAACAGTTTTCAGATCTCAAACCGAGAGGTTTTTAACAACCAATTTAAATGCAGAAATGAGAGAGAAGTGTTTCTGCTTTCATGTGAGCAGGCGCTGCACATGAGCTCAGAGAGGATGAACGACCGGCCACAGCAGCAGCAGCTGCTCACTTTCCTCCTGAATTCACTGGTGGATCCGCGCTCGCTTCAGATTGAATGCTGATGTGTACGCCTCATTGTCAATTGAGTGTTGTCTGGTGGGTACTTGAAAATGCATTAACCTACAAAGCAGGGGGAATAAGCCAGAGAGGGTCCGTGTAAAACCAGTGAACCCATTAAAAGAGCTGATCAGAGCGCTCTGTTTATGAGTGTCTCCACTTCATCCTAATGTAGCTTTTAGATGATGCTAATAGATCACAGGCCGTTGTGATCAGACAAGGTAATGGACCTTTGTCACAGCTTGCTGAGTGTGGCTTCAGGCAACACACACACACAAACTTAGACGTATGCACACGCACGGACATGAACACACACTCCACACACACACTAGAACGATGACCCTAATTAATAACGATTAGTCCTCTCTCAAACACGCTCACAAAATGTGCAAATGGAACAATAAATATAGCTCTTAAACACGGCTTTTACAAGCGAGCTGAAGCAATCTCTACGAATCATTAGCAAACATCGCCCGATTTGTCATTATTACTCTGTGAAGCGTGGAGGAACAGATAAACCGGGGATCAGGTCTGGCACAGGACACAGCTCGTCGAAGTTCAAAGTGAGAGTCAAACAGTTCAGAAAGTCCAAACGCGAACTCACATCTCACACACACACACACACACACACACACTCAGAAATCAGCTTCATCTGGTTTATGCAGCTGATTTATGAGCAGCGCTCCACAGACGACGATCACCGCACTCCAAACACAAATACTGGACTTTTCAGCCGGTGTCTGACAGCTGGAGGTATTTTATCTGTTAACGCTGCTGTCTGAACTGCAACATCTCAAATGTTAGCAAGTTTATTTTTCACATTTCTAATCTAAATCATTCTGGCAACATTTTTCATTCACAAATGTTGGTTTTTGAAAATATGCCCTTCTCTTGAGGCTGTTAAAAATGAATTAATTTTAATTAAAAGTGTATTAACGCATTGCAAGTCAGCACATATGACAATGGCAAGCGGAAGAAAAACTAGTTCCTACCAATTGGGTAAACTTGAGACAAGATTCTGATATTATAGTTACTTTTTACTGTATTCTAGTTTGGGAAAACTCCATATTTACACAAAAGTACAAAAATGTCGAAATTCTGACCTGAAAATTGATTCTAGAACATTAAAAGCTGGTATCAGAGGTATCAATATTTCAGTATCAATCCGCACATCACTAGTGTTTGCCCCCTTCCTGATTTCTTATTTTTTTTGTGTGTTTGTCACATTTATATGTTTCAGATCATCAAACAATTTAAATATTAGACAAAGATAACACAAATAAACAGAAAATGCAGTTTTTAAATGAAGATTTTTACTAGTAAGGGGGAAAAAAATCCAAACCTCCATGGTCCTGTGTGAAAAAGTGATTCCCCCTCCCTGTTAAAACATAAATTAAATGTGGTTTATCATCTTTGGAAAGCTGAGTTCAGTTTCTCTATCCACATCCAGGCCTGATTACTGCCACACCTGTTCTCCATCAGAAATCCCTTAAATAGGACCTGCCTGACAAAGTGAAGTAGACCAAAAGGTCCTCAAAAGCTAGACATCATGCTGCCATCCAAAGAAATTGAAAGAACTGCAGGCCTCACTTGCCTCAATGAAGGTCAGTGTTCATGACTCCCCCATCAGAAAGAGACTGGGGGGCAAAAATGGCTGCATGGCAGAGTTCCAAGACCAAAACCACTGCTGAGCAAAAAGAACATAAAGGCTCGTCTCAGTTTAGCCAGAAAGCATCTTGATGATCCCCAAGACTTTTGGGAAAATACTCTGTGGACTGACGAGACAAAAGTGGAACTTTCTGGAAGGTGGAGGTCCCATTACATCTGGCGTAAAAGTAACACGGCATTTCAGAAAAGGAACATCATAGCAACAGTAAAATATGGTGGTGGTAGTGTGATGGTCTGGGGCTGTTTTGCTGCTTCAGGACCTGGAAGACTTGCTGTGGTAAATGGAACCATGAATTCTGCTTCTACCAAAAAATCCTGAAGGAGAACGTCCGGCCATCTGTTGGTGACCTCAAGCTGAAGCGCACTTGGGTTCTGCAGCAGAACAATGATCCAGAACACACCAGCAAGTCCACCTCTGAATGGCTAAAGAACAACAACATGAAGACTTTGGAGTGGCCTAGTCAAAGTCCCCACCTGAATCCCATTGAGATGCTGTGGCATGACCTTAAAAAGGCGGTTCATGCTGGAAAAGCCTCCAATGTGGCTGAATTACAACAATTCTGCAAAGATGAGTGGAACAAAATTCCTCCACAGCGCTGAAGAAGACTCACTGCCAGTTATCACAAACGCGTGATGCAGTTGTTGCTGCTAAGGTGGAACAACCAGTTATTAGGTTTAGGGGAAGATCACTTTTTTATGCAGGGACATGGAGGTTTGGATTTTCCCCCTTTACTGATAAAAATCTTCATTTAAAAACTGCATTTTTCTGTTTACTTGTGTTATCTTTGTCTAATATTTAAATTTGTTTGATGATCTGAAACATTTAAGAGTGACAAACATGAAAAAAAAGTAAGAAATCAGGAAAGAGGAAACACTTTTCACACAGTTATTTATTTACATATGGACTTAGAGGTGGATAAGTGTTCTCTTTCCTTTATGTACCCATTATGTGAGACCATGTGATACAATTATTGCTGTACTGCTCAGTTTTTTATGTTTTTGTATTCTTATTTCTGGCAAGTTTGAAAATGCTGTATAGCCTGTCTGTTGAAAAACTTTTTATTTCAAATTTCTAGTAAAAATATCTCATCACACTCAAAAAAAGACTAAATTACTTAAAGAGAAACATTTCAGTGAGATATGGGAACTTGTTTTAAGGCAATGCATCTTATTTCAAGATATCTTATCAAGAAAATTTAGCCTTTTCCATTGGCAGATTTTTTTTTTTTTTTTTTTTTGCATATTCAAAGCAAAAAAAAAATCTTGGCCACTGTTAAAATAAGCAAAAATAAAATTCTGCCAATGGAACAAGCAAAATTTTATTGATGAGATTTCTTTAAATAGATTCATCGTCTTAAAACAAGTTCCTATACCTCACTGAAATGTTTCTCTTTCAGTAATTTTGTCTTATTTTGAGTGTGATGAGATATTTTTACTATAAGTTAGAAAAATCTACTTGGTAAGATTTGAGTTTTTACAGTGTAGCCTTCAGATCTGATCAGACTCGGCCTGAAAAAGCAGAGTTAAGCTGCGACCCGCTTCACCACTCAGCCTGAGACGGAGCTGGAGTGTTTGTTGAGGAAGCAGTTGGAGTCATTTATCTGCCAAACGTTGGAAACATGACGACTTCCAGCCTCCACGTCTGAACATGTGCTGCTTCCTCCAGTTTCAAAACATTTTACTGCATTTTCCCTCCTTTTTTTTTAGATATTTGACTAAAAAACAAGTATGAAAACTGTAACGCAGCACTTTTAAATCAGCAAGACAAAAACCAGAACGAGGGCAGGAAACATAACTGGAGGGGAAACCAGTAAAAAAAACTGGTTGCTCCCCCTTTTCTGCAGATTAAAGGTGGGATTTTGCTCTAAATATTTGCTGTTATTGTGGTATCATTTCCTCCATCAGTGAGCCGACCATCAGAGCGTTGCTTCTGACAAACAGCTTACTGTTTCAGCAGCCAGAGCAGGGCCCATCGCGCTGATCGCGGCTAATAGGGGGACATAAAAAAATAATGATTAGCCTACTATGTAAATGGCAATTAAAGGACACTGAGTGCTGCAGGCGCTGTCCTTGCTTGGTTTTGGTAGAAACGCACCCAGCTGCTGAGAGCCGCTGGCCTCTGACACTCATTTGTCAAAATGAGGCAGACGGGGAGAAATCTGGCACTATGCATTAAATCAATTAAACATAATGGAAATAGTGATAAGAGTGATTAGTCCAGCCACCCGTGTGGAGGCGGGCGAGCTTCGGATGTTTCTGAGTATAAATAGAAACTCAAAATGTTTCATTTCTGGATAAATGACAGAGGTGGCGGCGGAGTGCTGAGCTGTGCAGCTGCAAACCACCTTCATCAGTTTCACTTCCTCAGGTTAGTCCAGGAGGATGCGGAGCTGCTGATGAGGAGGAGGAGGAGGAGGAGGAGGAGGAGGAGAGGCTGGACGATCATCCAGACGCAGCAGGCGGGAATTAGAGGCGATTTACATAGAAGAGCGCTGCCATCTAGTGAGAGTTTATATGCAAAACCACAGAAACAACCAGGACGGGCATCAAAGATGTGCAGCAGATTACACTGCAAAACAATCAGAATTAAACAATCTAACTGGAAAATAAAAGATAAAACAATGCAAAGTTAAAAAAAGATTATAAAGATAAGTAGATAAATAGATTTATTCTGCTGCAGGCCGAACAGTCTGACAGTTTAGACTTAAAAAAGATGGAAAACAAGATGTTCCTGCCTCTTACAGTCTTATTACAAATTCTGTGTGTAAAATGTCAAATTTAACAGAATGCAATTATTTCCACGTCTCACCAACCCGAATTTTATTCCCCGTAGAACATAAACAACAAATCAGATGCAACAAGATTATTTGTACGTAAAACATTTACATGAAACATGAAAAGAATTACCGGTGTAAAAAGAAAAGCATTTGAAATACATAAAAATACGAAGAATTATAAAAAGAGAAATAAAATCATAAAGTAAAAAAAAAAATTAAATGAAATCAAAATGATTAAAAGCAGCTTCAGTCTGGACGAGTTAAAGACGCGCTGCAGGTTTCATGCAGACACGAAGAGACAAACGTTCTCATCCTGGATGATAAAGACATCCAGGTGGAGGAAGTTTCATCTCCACTGGTCTGGATCTGGTCTGGACTAGAACCTGGACCCAAACCTGGACTCTGGTTAAACCAGTCATGTTACTGGCCAAAACCCAGTTAAACCAGTCATGCTACTGGTCTGTTCCCAGTTAAACCAGTCATGCTACTGGTCTGTTCCCAGTTAAACCAGTCATGCTACTGGTCTGTTCCCAGTTAAACCAGTCATGCTACTGGTCTGTTCCCGGTTAAACCGGTCATGTTACTGGTCTGTTCCCAGTTAAACCAGTCATGCTACTGGTCTGTTCCCAGTTAAACCAGTCATGCTACTGGTCTGTTCCCGGTTAAACCGGTCATGTTACTGGTCTGTTCCCAGTTAAACCAGTCATGTAACTGGCCTGTTCCCAGTTAAACCAGTCATGCTACTGGTCTGTTCCCAGTTAAACCAGTCATGTTACTGGCCTAAACCCAGTTAAACCAGTCATGCTACTGGTCTGTTCCCAGTTAAACCAGTCATGCTACTGGTCTGTTCCCAGTTAAACCAGTCATGTAACTGGCCTGTTCCCAGTTAAACCAGTCATGCTACTGGTCTGTTCCCAGTTAAACCAGTCATGTTACTGGCCTAAACCCAGTTAAACCAGTCATGCTACTGGTCTGTTCCCAGTTAAACCAGTCATGTTACTGGCCTGTTCCCAGTAAAACCAGTCATGTAACTGGCCTGTTCCCAGTTAAACCAGTCATGCTACTGGTCTGTTCCCAGTTAAACCAGTCATGTTACTGGCCTAAACCCAGTTAAACCAGTCATGCTACTGGTCTGTTCCCAGTTAAACCAGTCATGTTACTGGCCTGTTCCCAGTAAAACCAGTCATGTTACTGGCCTAAACCCAGTTAAACCAGTCATGCTACTGGTCTGTTCCCAGTTAAACCAGTCATGTTACTGGCCTGTTCCCAGTAAAACCAGTCATGTTACTGGCCTAAACCCAGTTAAACCAGTCATGCTACTGGTCTGTTCCCAGTTAAACCAGTCATGCTACTGGTCTGTTCCCAGTTAAACCAGTCATGTAACTGGCCTGTTCCCAGTTAAACCAGTCATGCTACTGGTCTGTTCCCAGTTAAACCAGTCATGTTACTGGCCTAAACCCAGTTAAACCAGTCATGCTACTGGTCTGTTCCCAGTTAAACCAGTCATGTTACTGGCCTGTTCCCAGTAAAACCAGTCATGTTACTGGCCTAAACCCAGTTAAACCAGTCATGCTACTGGTCTGTTCCCAGTTAAACCAGTCATGTTACTGGCCTGTTCCCAGTTAAACCAGTCATGCTACTGGTCTGTTCCCAGTGAAACCAGTCATGTTACTGGCCTAAACCCAGTTAAACCAGTCATGCTACTGGCCTGTTCCCAGTTAAACCAGTCATGTTACTGGCCTGTTCCCAGTGAAACCAGTCATGTTACTGGCCTAAACCCAGTTAAACCAGTCATGCTACTGGTCTGTTCCCAGTTAAACCAGTCATGTTACTGGCCTGTTCCCAGTAAAACCAGTCATGTTACTGGCCTAAACCCAGTTAAACCAGTCATGCTACTGGTCTGTTCCCAGTTAAACCAGTCATGCTACTGGTCTGTTCCCAGTTAAACCAGTCATGTAACTGGCCTGTTCCCAGTTAAACCAGTCATGCTACTGGTCTGTTCCCAGTTAAACCAGTCATGTTACTGGCCTAAACCCAGTTAAACCAGTCATGCTACTGGTCTGTTCCCAGTTAAACCAGTCATGTTACTGGCCTGTTCCCAGTAAAACCAGTCATGTTACTGGCCTAAACCCAGTTAAACCAGTCATGCTACTGGTCTGTTCCCAGTTAAACCAGTCATGTTACTGGCCTGTTCCCAGTTAAACCAGTCATGCTACTGGTCTGTTCCCAGTGAAACCAGTCATGTTACTGGCCTAAACCCAGTTAAACCAGTCATGCTACTGGCCTGTTCCCAGTGAAACCAGTCATGTTACTGGCCTGTTCCCAGTGAAACCAGTCATGCTACTGGTCTGTTCCCAGTTAAACCAGTCATGTTACTGGCCTGTTCCCACTGAAACCAGTCATGTTACTGGCCTTTTCCCAGTGAAACCAGTCATGTGACTGGCCTGTTCCCAGTTAAACCAGTCATGTTACTGGCCTGTTCCCAGTGAAACCAGTCATGTTACTGGCCTAAACCCAGTTAAACCAGTCATGCTACTGGCCTGTTCCCAGTTAAACCAGTCATGTTACTGGCCTGTTCCCAGTGAAACCAGTCATGCTACTGGCCTGTTCCCAGTTAAACCAGTCATGTTACTGGCCTGTTCCCAGTGAAACCAGTCATGTGACTGGCCTGTTCCCAGTGAAACCAGTCATGTGACTGGCCTGTTCCCAGTGAAACCAGTCATGCTACTGGTCTGTTCCCAGTGAAACCAGTCATGCTACTGGTCTGTTCCCAGTGAAACCAGTCATGCTACTGGTCTGTTCCCTGTGAAACCAGTCATGCTACTGGTCTGTTCCCAGTGAAACCAGTCATGTTACTGGTCTGTTCCCAGTGAAACCAGTCATGTTACTGGTCTGTTCCCAGTTAAACCAATCATGCTACTGGTCTGTTCCCAGTGAAACCAGTCATGCTACTGGCCTGTTCCACGTTAAACCAGTCATGTTACTGGCCTGTTCCCAGTGAAACCAGTCATGCTACTGGTCTGTTCCCAGTTAAACCAGTCATGCTACTGGTCTGTTCCCAGTGAAACCAGTCATGTTACTGGTCTGTTCCCAGTGAAACCAGTCATGCTACTGGCCTGTTCCCAGTGAAACCAGTCATGTGACTGGCCTGTTCCCAGTGAAACCAGTCATGTTACTGGTCTGTTCCCAGTGAAACCAGTCATGCTACTGGTCTGTTCCCAGTGAAACCAGTCATGCTACTGGCCTGTTCCCAGTGAAACCAGTCATGTGACTGGCCTGTTCCCAGTGAAACCAGTCATGTTACTGGTCTGTTCCCAGTGAAACCAGTCATGCTACTGGTCTGTTCCCAGTGAAACCAGTCATGCTACTGGTCTGTTCCCAGTGAAACCAGTCATGTTTCTGGTCTGTTCCCAGTGAAACCAGTCATGTTACTGGTCTGTTAACACTTAAACCTGATTAGACATTAAAGTCTCCTCCTATAATAATTTTCCACCTTTTGTTGCTGCTGTTCCAACTTTTACAGACGTGTTGCTGCATCAGATTCACAATCAGAGAAGATTTTCCATCAATGAAATGAAAAATGAAAAACACTTTATTCGTACCAGAAGGAAATTCAGCACTGAAAAAAGCTTACTTTTTTAAAAACAATATAACATTTATATGAAATGATAATATAACAATAATAAGTCAGTCAGTCTTGTTCTTAGGGGGACGGCTGCTGGCAGGAATGGCCGTAAAAATCAGGAACATTCTTTAGGGTCATTGTTTGTCAGCGTTAAACAACATATGGTAGTATCTAATACCTGCTAGTATCTGATATATGGTAGTATCTAATACCTGCTAGTATCTGATATATGGTAGTATCTAATACCTGCTAGTATCTGATATATGGTAGTATCTGATATATGGTAGTTTCTGATACCTGCTAGTATCTGATATATGGTAGTATCTAATACCTGCTAGTATCTGATATATGGTAGTATCTAATACCTGCTAGTATCTGATATATGGTAGTATCTACACTGCTAGTCTCTGATATATGGTAGTATGTAATACCTGCTAGTATCTGATATCTGGTAGTATCAAATACCTGCTAGTATCTGATATATGGTAGTATCTAATACCTGCTAGTATCTGATATATGGTAGTATCTAATACCTGCTAGTATCTGATATATGGTAGTATCTACTACCTGCTAGTCTCTGATATATGGTAGTATGTAATACCTGCTAGTATCTGATATATGGTAGTATCTAATACCTGCTAGTATCTGATATATGGTAGTATCTAGTACCTGCTAGTATCTGATATATGGTAGTATCTAATACCTGCTAGTATCTGATATATGGTAGTATCTGATATATGGTAGTATGTAATACCTGCTAGTATCTGATATATGGTAGTATCTAATACCTGCTAGTATCTGATATATGGTAGTATCTAATACCTGCTAGTATCTGATATCTGGTAGTATCTGATATATGGTAGTATGTAATACCTGCTAGTATCTGATATATGGTAGTATCTAATACCTGCTAGTATCTGATATATGGTAGTATCTAATACCTGCTAGTATCTGATATATGGTAGTATCTGATACCTGCTAGTATCTGATATCTGGTAGTATCAAATACCTGCTAGTATCTGATCTATGGTAGTATCTAATACCTGCTGGTATCTGATATATGGTAGTATCTAATACCTGCTAGTATCTGATATCTGGTAGTATCTAATACCTGCTAGTATCTGATATATGGTAGTATCTGATACCTGCTAGTATCTGATATCTGGTAGTATCAAATACCTGCTAGTATCTGATCTATGGTAGTATCTAATACCTGCTAGTATCTGATATCTGGTAGTATCTAATACCTGCTAGTATCTGATATATGGTAGTATCTAATACCTGCTGGTATCTGATATATGGTAGTATCTGATACCTGCTAGTATCTGATATCTGGTAGTATCAAATACCTGCTAGTATCTGATCTATGGTAGTATCTGATACCTGCTAGTATCTGATATCTGGTAGTATCAAATACCTGCTAGTATCTGATCTATGGTAGTATCTGATACCTGCTAGTATCTGATATCTGGTAGTATCTAATACCTGCTAGTATCTGATCTATGGTAGTATCTAATACCTGCTAGTATCTGATATCTGGTAGTATCTAATACCTGCTAGTATCTGATCTATGGTAGTATCTAATACCTGCTGGTATCTGATATATGGTAGTATCTGATACCTGCTAGTATCTGATATCTGGTAGTATCAAATACCTGCTAGTATCTGATCTATGGTAGTATCTGATACCTGCTAGTATCTGATATCTGGTAGTATCTAATACCTGCTAGTATCTGATATATGGTAGTATCTGATACCTGCTAGTATCTGATATCTGGTAGTATCTAATACCTGCTAGTATTTGATATATGGTAGTATCTAATACCTGCTAGTATCTGATCTATGGTAGTATCTAATACCTGCTGGTATCTGATATATGGTAGTATCTAATACCTGCTAGTATCTGATATCTGGTAGTATCTGATACCTGCTAGTATGTGAAATATGGTAGTATCTGATACCTGCTAGTATCTGATACCTGCTAGTATCTAATATCTGGCAGCCAGATGTCCAAAATGAACTCCCTCTGGCTGAGTTAAGGATATTTTGGGATCTTTGCTATTGGAGTAGAATATTACTGTATTTCTCAGAATATGAGAGATACAACATTACAGTTGTCTGCAGAGATCAGTATCGGTTGGTATCGGAATTCGGAATTCAAGAGTTGGACAATATCGGTATATCAGATATCAGTAAAAAGCCTACATTGAACATCCCTAATCATAACCAGAGCTTTGACCTGTATGCATGACTGTATGACAGAATATCACATAAAACAAATTAATTTGAGGCTTAAAATTGAGGAACCAGAACCAGAACCTGATCCTGGACCTGAACTGAGCCTCGAACGGCCTGCGTGCAGCTGATCCCTGATAAATATGGTGGGAATAAACAAAGAAAATCAGGTTTTGTGTCCTCAGACAGGATCACTTGTTAATTTTTAATTATAATTTTTATCAATTCCAGATAAATGAGTGGCTTATAATTATAATGTGATAAAACTGATTAATTTTCTAGTTTTTCTATTTAGTTTTGAGGCACATTTTAGTGTTTTAGTGGCAACAACTTCATTTATATTTTAATAATTGTAGTCAGCAGTATTTTGTTCCCCTATTGTGAAGTTTTTTGCTTGATAAAAGTTTTATTTGATAGATTTTAGTGATCATTTTCTTTCTACTTGGGATACTTTTCTGTGTCTGAACTGTGAGACGAGCGCCTGTCATCCGATAATCTGGAGTTTAAATATTTCCGGGAGTAAAAACTTGTGATGACAGAGTTTCAGCGCGGCAGCCCCGAGGTTTGATCTCTCTGCTCCTGACCCGGACCGCCGAGTTTTCCGGAAAGACGCGGCTCTCTGGGCAGGAGACGAGCGCAGCAGGTCCGGCTGTCACCTTCTCTGATTAATGGCCCTGCTGAAACATGTCTCGCCACATTAGAGCCCCATGTATCTCTGAGTCCACACAGGCCCGGCTCTTTGTTCTGATGGGAAATGGTGTCAGGCGCTCGCTGCTGCTCGCCCAGAAACAGATAAAGATTTACTGTCATCAGAGGCCAGATTAAAGCGCACAAACGCAGACATTGATTTCTGAGAGGGAGAGAGTGGGGAGAGGGGGTGAAAAAAACCACACATTTTGGGGAGGAAACTCATTCCAGGCCCAGCGGAGATATGATCAGCTTATTTGGGAGGTGGATAATGTGGAGCCCTCTCCCAGAATGAACTTTGAAAGAGGTAAATTGTAAATATTGATTTCTGAAATGAACTGTCAATCTCACTTGGTGAGATTATTCCTATCATGTTGTTGAGAGGAGAGCAATGAATTCAAAACGGCGGACAAAGAGAGAGGAGGGATTTCTGTTGGGAGGCACTCAAAGAGCTTTATTCGCTTAGTAATGGTTGTTGAGCTCCATCAGATACCAGCTGAGATCCCACTGCTGCTGAAAAATGAAATGAACTGTGACTCCACGTCCACATCGCGCAGATAAACTCTTCCTTTGTCGATCTGCAGCACGTTGGGACGAATCTACATCATCTCAGCAGAACGGCCGACTCATTAATGAAGCACTAGCAGATTAAGATTAGATTAAATATGCAGATTACAGCTCATGACAATCTGTTTTATACTGTTGAAACAGTTTACATATCTCTTTATTTTCAGCTTAAACATCATATTATCATTAATATATTCGTTTTTTCTGCAGGAGGAGCTGCCATTAATAGACAGAAATACTGTTTAAGGAGAAGTATTTAAAATATTTAGAGTACAGTACGAGAATTAAGCAATGTAACGGAATACGTTACTAAATACATTTTTAAGTGGAGATTCAGGATTCTGTAACTAAACGCATTTAGGAAGTATTCTCCACAACACCTTCTATAGCTGTGTTCAAAATCATCCACTCACTCCTGTTCCCTACATAGTGTATATGATGTAGTCCACAAAATCATGCACACTATGCAGGGAACGACGGGAGGAGATTTCGGACACTACATGGGGGGGGGGGCATCGGTAGATGCGCCAGGTATTGCTGCGACGTGCAGTCACGGTTGCTAACAGTTATGAACAACAGACAGCTTTCCTGCTACGAAGAAATACTATTATTGTTAAAAGCTGCACAACAACGCCACTAAAACAAATGTTGGTACTTTATAGGGACAGTTCACCCACAGAATGATGTAACTTTATCTTCCACTTCCCCTCATGGTGAGCAAGACTCTGCAGCACTTTTTTAATATGTCAAATGCAGCCGGCAATCAGGAAGGCTTCTAGTTTCCCCCCACTTTCATATAATGGAGTTTGCCGGGCTCCGAGCCAAAAAGGTCCATGAAAGTCCATGATAGATCTCAATGACTTTGTTTCTCATTTGTTCCTGAATTTCTTTGGATGGCAGCATGATGTCTAGCTTCTGAGGATCTTTTGGTCTACTTCACTTTGTCAGGCAGGTCCTATTTCAGTGATTTCTGGATGGAGAACAGGCGTGGCAGTAATCAGGCCGGGGGGGGGGGGAGTTATTATTAGTTGCCCAGATAACATATTGTCGGGGGAATCACTTTTTCACACAAGGCCACGGAGGTTTGGATTTTTTCCCCCTTACTAATAAAAATCTTCATTTAAAAACTGCATTTTCTGTTTACTTGTGTTATCTTTGACTCACATTAAAATGTGTTTTATGATCTGAAACATTTAAGTGTGACAAATATGCAAAAAGTAAAAAAAAATCAGGAAGGGGGCAAACACTTTTTCACACAGCTTTACCTCTTCGTGTTGCCTCATGCCTGAATAAAACCTTCTCCTTTTCCTCCAATCAGGTGAAATCACAAGGTTTGTGTCAGTGGTTGCCGTGGTGAATCCAGGGATCCAGGTTACATTGATGATGGACTCTGGTAAAGATACTCAGAGTTGCTTAGTTCAGAGTTTCTGACTAGACACAGAGTTTGTTGAACCTCCTGCCTGAAATACCCCCCCAGGTCCAGCAAGTGGTAGTGATCTTTGTTTTTCAGAGGTATTTCAGAGTTTGTGTGAAGTTACAAAAAAGAAACAGACTCTGCTGGATGTTTATTTTATGGTCATACAGTATGTATTAAAAGTTTTTGACACTGTTGGAAATTTACATGCAAATACTCGTTTTTTTCTCATTTAAGGCGAACAAGGTAAAAAATAACTGGTATAACAATGAAACTTTCCTGGTCTATTGCTCACATTAGGGCTATCATTTTTTGTATCGCAAGTTTTCCTAAATTTTATGTTTAAATATGTAAATTAGGTGTTATATAGCCATAAATGCGCTAATTTGCCTTATAATTATGTTTGCCTTGGTAGTAGGCTTTGGGCCTGTACAGCTTGGAGTAAGACAACATGCATAAAGAGAATGATGTGGTCAAAATACTCATTTGCCTACTAATTCTGCACTCCTTGTATAAATCATGCTGTGAATGAGATATCAAAAAAATCCTTCAGTGAAACCTTTAAAAAAAAAGTCAAGAGCAAAACTTGAAAGTTTGGTTTCTGTAAGTGCTTCTGAAGTGGAGATTTTTTTCCCCAGAATAAGAGAAAACGGCAACTTTAGCTGCATTTTGATGGGATTTGGGTGCATCAGACAAAGTATCATGAAATAAACCCCTAAAATGTTTATTCAGACATTTTTTTATTTTCTACACGAGTCTAAAAGAAAACATGTTGAAGGAGGGAAAAAAACGAAAATCTCAAAATTGACCAGGTGATGAAAAAACTGGGTTTTTCCCTTTAGTTTCTCTCCTTAAATCATAAACTCATGAACCACCATGACACACTTACAGGCAACAAATCCCCAAAACATCCTAAAAGAAATCAAAATTATTAAATCAAAATGTTTATTTAATCTATCTTTTATCAACTGGCATCACAATGCAGCCGATGGCGGGTGAAAATGGACCTCCAGGTGAAATCCTGAGATGATTCATTAACCTCTCCTGGGTTAATAAGACCAGCAGAGGAATTTGATCCATTATTCAGCAGATTTACGACCACGGAGAACAAGGCTCCAGGTTTCATCCAGCGTTACCGTGATGGATGGAAACTGCTCCGTGAGTTCATATCTAATTACCTGGTATTATTTCTGACAGCTTCAGTGGCCGTGTGGGGTCTCAGGGGACGGATGGAGACTTCGGCTGCCACCGCGGGGAACGACAGATCACGGAGGTTATCAGGAAACGATCGATACGCTCGGAGATCTGGAAATTCATTTTCCTACAAGAGCAGCGCAGGAAAAGCACAAATGAGTCAAAATCAGTTTCTTTTTTATGAAAGAAAGAAAGAGAGGGGAGAAAAGAGGGTATGAAAGAGAGAAACAAAGCAAAAGAAGAGTGAAAAATAGAAAGATAAAAGAAAGAATAAAAGAAAAAGTCAGGAAATGCTGAGGTTTGGTGCAACGCTGACACCTGCTGGTCATCTCAGGTTCAAACGTCTTTAAAAAGAAACATGAATCTGTTTTTCCTGTTAAAGCAAAAAAAAAACTCCATCATCCGTCTCAGGCCTCAACTGTCCCCCAAAGAACTCATCTTCATCACCAACGCCTCTGAAATAAATAAAAATAATCAGGACATGAGCAGTTTGGGCCTATGACATCACCACAGACCACACAGGAGGGAAAACAGCTGAGGGACGAGTCTGTCCAACTCTGCGTCCTCAGAGGACGGGGTCGGACTCTGGAGCCAGCAGCACAAGAGGAAGTCCAAAAACCCGACCCGAAACACACACCAGCCCGTCAGAGGCAGACGGAGGACAGGATGATGAAGGCGGGTAAAAGATAACGTGTCCAGCCCGGTCCGGTCCGGTCCGGTCCGGTCCAGCAACAGAGCCAGAACGTCTCACTCTGATAACAAAGATGGCATATAAACCAGAGCATGAGGACCACGTTAAGATTTTCTTCCAGAATCCAGAGGAAAGTTGGAATATCATCAGAAAATAGTTGTAAAATTAAGAGAATAAAGTTGATTTTACTAAATATTCTATACATCATAAATTTATTACTTTAATCTCACAAAATTATGACTATTTTAATGACTATAGTCATAAATTTGACTTCATTCTCGTATATTTACAACTTTATTCTCATAAATCTATGGCTTTGTTCTTTTAAAATTATTACTTTATTCTCGTTAATAAATAAATGTCCTCTGCAGCTGTGGGGAGTATCAGTAGGGCTGGGTATCGATTCAATTTCAAGAATTGATTAGATTCCGATTCTTATGGTTTTGAATCGATTATTTTCGATCCGGTCTGAACCGTCCGATCCAATCTGATTTCGATTCGATCTCAATTTGGTTTGCTGGCATTGAGAAATTTTTTAGCCTTTACCCGACTCTGTGGTCGTGCAACATATTGGTGCTAGTGTTATATTAACCCTTAAAACACAGTTTCTGGCTATTTTCTGCCCGCCTGGCCTTTCTGCCTATTAATATTCAACAACAAATGAATAAAGTAAAGTAATTAATGGTGGCTGTAAGGATCAAACCCTCTCCCTCCATGTTGACGCAGATACAGTCGATCACAAAATTATTCATACCCTCCTATTGGGGAAAAAAAGGGCTAAATTCGACAGTAATTCAAAAAAACAAGAAAAAAATAAATGAAAATTCACAAAATTATGATTTGGTGAAGCAAAATACACAATAAGTCAGAATTTAAAACTTAAAACGACTAGTGACTAACCCGCTAGCTCGATGCTAACTATTGATAGAAAATGCCATTGACGTGCTAACAGAGTTAGCATCTACGTCGCAACTTCAAAGATAACATATAAAATAGCAAGTATCAGTTTCACCTCAATAATAAACATTAACTGTATTTATTAAAGTACTTAGAGGAAGATGTCTACTTTGCTCTGTTTAAACAGAATTTTGAGAAACTACTTACCAGCCCCACTTGGTTAGTCTTCTTCTAGCAGTGAGCTAACGTTAGTCGGCCTGCACTATGTCCAGCTCACTAGCTCCCCCTAGCGGAGCGGCTGAGCCACTGCGCTTAACCAGAGGCAGTACATTGAATGGTCATTTTTTAAAAAAAGAAAAGAAAAATCGATCTTTGAACATATGAATTTATCTTTGGAAATTAATATGAGAATCGACAAGAAGCCGAGTACAGGGAACTGGTCAGTCAGTTTGTGAAATGGTAACAATCAGCTCATCTTAAATACCAGCAAGACTAAAGAGATGATTGTTGAGTTCAGGAGGAGCAAGAATAAGCAGCATAGTCCTGTCTACATCCTGGAAGAGGAGGTGGAGGTGGTGGAGAACTACAAATACCTGGAGTTCAGCTGGACAACAGACTCAGCTGGAAATGCAACAGTGACTACATCTACAAGAAAGGTCAGAGCAGACTCTTCGGACCAGAACCAGAACCAGAACCAGGATGTTGCAGATCTTCTACAAGTCTGTTGTGGAAAGTGGCATCAGCTTTGCAGCATCTGCTGGAGCAGCAGCATCAGAACCAGAGACCTGAAGATCCTGCCAGCAGCATCACCCTGAAGAACAAGTCTGATTTATGATTATTGTTGCACTCTTAGTTTTTATATTATTATGTTGTATATATGTTATATTTGTTTAAAAAAAAGAAGACAGACAGTATTACAAACATTGAATTTCCCTCCTGGGATAAAGTATTTTTCATTCATTTCATTTAATTAAATTTACAACTTCATTCTTGTAAATTTAGGACTATAATTGTAAAATGATTACTTCTGATAAAATGACTTTATTCTTGTAAAATTAAGACTTTTCTCATCAAATTATTACTTTATTCTTGCCAATTTACTACTTTATTCTCATAGATTTATGACTTAATTCCCGTAAAATTACAACTATTCTCGTAAATTTGAATTTATTCTCACAATTTACACCTTTATTTTCGTAAGTTTATAACTTTGTTTTTTTTAATTCACAACTTTATTCTCATAAAATTGTGACTTTTCTCACAATATTATGACTTTATTCTCATTTGACCTTTTATTCATCAATTAACAACTTTATTCTTGAAAATCTATGGCTTTATTCTTGTAAATTTATTACTTTATTCTTGTAAAATTAAGACTTATCATAAAATTATGACTTTCATCTTATAATTCTAACTTTATTCTCATCAATTTTAAACTTTAATCTTGGAAATTTACAGTATTATTCTTGTCAAAGTAAAGCTTCTCATAAAATTATGACTTTATTCTCATAAATTCATAAGTGCCATACAAATTAAATGCATTATTATTATTATTATTATCATTCATTATTAAATTTGGCTTTATTCTCATAAATCTACAACTTTTTTCTCGCAAAATTATTACTTTTCTCCTAAATTTGAATTTCTTCTCACGATTTACAACTTTATTCTTGTAAATTTATAACTTTAATTTAATAAAATTATAACTGTTAAGTTTCTGTTCATGTGTAATGAAACAGAGACTACTTTTTCTTAACAACATGGAGGAAATCTGGAAGGACGTCACATTCCTGGTTGTTGGAACATCAGAGGAAAACTTTAATGTGGTAATAAGTGAAGAAGAAGATCACGGACATTTATTAGCCAACATGTGGCTAATAATGATGTTTCTACAACTTGGTAACTTAACCAACAACTTAAAACCAGACATATTATCAGCAGCTTCAAAGCAGGTCAGTCTGTAGCAGCAGCAGCTGCACCGTAGTCACATGACTCTGAAAGGAATGCTGGGAAATGAAGTTCTTCCAGGATAACAGGAACCAACCAGCATACATGCTGGACCAACGCTGATGAAACAAGATCTCATGAGCAAAATGAGATCTTGCAAGACTTCATAAGTAAAAAATGTTGGCCGGGAAAAAAAAAGAAGTATGTTTTCCAATATCACATTTCTTTTTTTTTCCTGATATAAAAGGAGCGTTTAAAACAATCAGTTTTGTGTGTGACAGACATACAGTCGTCCATCATGCGCTCCAAGTAAAGAAAAGACAAAAATCACAACAATAATTCAAATAACAAGAAACTAAAGAAACGAATAATAAATAAAAATTTACAAAATTATAATTTAGTGAAATAAAATATTGCTTTGGAACTGTGGTTGAAAATAATTAGGAGAAAAAAACAAACAAACAAACAAAACTGTCCCAGACAAATAAGAGCACCTTTCCCATGAACATGGACCAACATACCTGCGGCCAGGTGCAGACGTCTGATTGGACGTTACAGAAAACACCTCTGCAGGTGTCTCATGTTGCATAACTGGTTCATCGGCTGCATACGTCACAGCGGCGCGTGAGGTCCTGTCCCGTTTCAGAAACGTCTGGAGGATCCTCCGAATCCAGCCTCCAAACGAAGGACACATCGCACGTATCCTTCATGGCCTCGCCTATCCCAGAATTCATTGCACACAAGATTTTTTTTTTTAAAAAAAAAAACTTTATTTACATAAGCAGAAGAACAAACCCACTGAAAGGTTTGAACAATAAAGGTACAAAAGAATTTAAATAAAATAAAGGAAAATAAGATATTAAACGCACAATATACAATAAATTATAGTTCCAAAGCGGCCAATATTTTAACATTTTTATTCATTTATTTGATGTTTTAAAGATGTTTTCTTTCATTTGACTTATTATTCCAGCACTTTTGTGAATGTATGGTTGCCATTAGTGGCCAAAATTCTCCCAGACATAAAGACGTTTTCATCTGTGAGTGGATCAGAGGTCTCAGGTGTAGATATCACTGTACTATGAGTAACTACTTATATATTTTTTAAGGTATTATTTATCCCAAACAGTCTCTAACTCCCATTTAACAAAGCTGGTACAGCAGTTTTAAAGTTCAGAGGGTTCTCACTTCACACACATAGTTTTGTCCATTCAGGGACACTGTAGTAAAAATGGTGGAACAAATATGGCAGCCTCCACATGTGCACCCCCCAACAAGTAGATATAAATGACTCATTCTAAGAAAATAAACACATAACAGCTATTCTAGTGCAGCAGTTACACATAAATAGAAACACAGTTCTGAATGATATATCACAATTTTCTGCCATTGACCTTTGATTTTTTTACATACTGTACCTTTAAAGGCTGTTTCCTCAAAATGAGTTTTTTCTCTTATTCCGGGTTAAAAAAAATCTCCATTTCAGGAGCACTTACAGAAACCAAACTTCCCAGTTTTGCTCCTGACTGGATTTTTAAAGTTTTTACAGAAGGATTTTGTGATATCTCATTCACAGCCTGATTTATAGAACATTTCATCCCAAAAATATGCCAAAAAATGAGTTTTTCCTGGTTGCTGACAGTATATTCTAAATTGTGAAATGATCTATAGAGCTATCCAAAATCCCCTCTGTTAAAACTTTTTGACTTGAATATGTGAACAATATTCAGAAGGAACTTTGAACCTGGTTTAATCCTGTTTTTCAGATTTTTTTTTCCTAGAAATGTATGCAAATTAGCCCATTTTTATAATAATAATGATAATAATGGATTAGATTTATATAGCGCTTTTCAATGCACTCAAAGTGCTTTACAGTAGATCCATTATTCTTTCACTCCTCAGTTGTACTTGATGATGGTAAACTACATATTTTTGGCTATATAACACCTAATTTGCATATTTAAACATAAAATTTCAGAAAACTTGCAATACAAAAAATGATAGCCCTAATGAGAGGAATAAACCAGGAAAGTTTCATGGTGATACCAGTTAGATTTTTACCCTGTTTGCCTCGAGTGTCTCGCCTTAAACTGAAATAGTGACTGAACTGAGCGTTTGAACTGAGGAGGTGGAGGGAAAACAGGTGTGTTACCATGACAACAAGCTGGGGACAACTCAGACAGATGCTGGAGACCTCTGGTGGATGGAAAAAATCGCACAGAAGAAAGAGGCTGTGACAGGATGAGTATAAAGACATTTAACGAGAGGAGCCTTTTTATCTTAATAGCAGAAAAACTGATTCCTTAAACATGTCTGCTGCGTTTTATCTAAAGACACAACACGCACTCACACAGCATTTATCTACAAGTGAAGGATTATAACCAAGGAAAACAGAACTTTCTGATACCCAAACACTGAACTGCAGCTCCTCTCCCGTCGCCATGGAGATAATCCTGTTCCCGTCTCCTCAGGCCTGGACGGACCGAGTCCATCTCTGCCTGCAGGAGCTGATCTCACCATGACGATGATCCAAGTGTCTGAGTCCGCTTCAAATGTGTGATTATAGCAGGACGACCTGGACGTGTGTCCTCCGCTCGGTCCCGGTGTCGGCAAACATCTCCGTCTGATCAGCATTCACCCGCACAGCCTACATGGAGGAGATCCAGCATCTAGCAGAAGGATGTAACCATGGTAACCTGGACTTAAACACAACCAAAACAGCAAGAAATCATAATAAAATGAAAAAACTTCAGGGGATCTCTGCGTCTTTGGTGGCCTTTGCTGGACGAACGTGGATTTAAACCGGATCACAGCTCAGTTCTGACTTGACACGACTTTGTTGTGAGTTGGTTCGATACCAGGGCTGGGCGATACGGACCAAAAGTCTCATCCCGACTTATTTAGGCTGAAAATGTGATGCACAATAAGAAAAATTTACACCGATACCGATAACCGATAATTTTCTGCTTCTCATGGCCGATACCGATAAGTTCATATTCTAAAACTTAATATAATCTTCAAATAATCTGCAGTTTTTGCAATGAAAACTGGTATTTAACGTCGCTGGCTTACCGATAACGGCAAAGAAACGGTTTTGGCTGTTTGAATTATTTATTTTTCCAAGATATCAGACAACCGTGTGGTCATTTGCTGTAAATAACAGCAGCAAAAGACACAATTCAAACAAAAAAGTGCATCATTTGAACATTGTTGAACAGACCGATGAGTGAAAAACATTTTAAAATGCAAAATGATATTTCAATCAACATATAAGCGTCCTCAAAATTATTCACACCCTCCCATTAAAGAAAAGGCTGAATTCATAATAATAATTCAAATAACAAATAAATAAATAAAAATAAATTTAGAAAAATTTACAAAATTATATTTTAGTGAGAAAAAACCGCTGAGCTGATATTTCTGTATTTCCCTTATTTCAGGGAGCCTTTAAGAGCAACACATGAAAACGAGCTTTTTGGATAAATCTGTGTATTTACAATTTTGTCTTTGTTTTAATATGGTCCGGCCCGATCAAATAAACGAATAAAATGAGAAAAATATCGGCCGATATCGGTTCGATGTTGATATTCAGGTTTATATATAGATATAAATAAAATATATATGTAATATGTCTCAATATTTTTATCAGTCAAAGCCAAATATGACGAAAGTTAGCAATTAGATATAAAGACAAAACAAACATCAAATAGAACTACGTGGTACGGACCAGTTCCATATCTCGTTTGAAAATATATCAATATATTTTTATATCAATATATCGCCCAGCCCTGAACTGAATTTAGCTAAATATCCTTGGTGTAACATTATTTTAGTCCAGGTCAGTCTCATTATTATCTTTTTATTCTTTTATTCTGAGTCATAATAATTAGAGATGTCCAATATTACAATGTGATTTCAGAAAATATCGTTTTTTGGGCCGATATTCCTTAAAAACTAAATCTCACGTTTCGTTGTTCCATAATGAAATCTCACGAGATCTCATTCCATTAGCGTTGGTCCAGCATGTCTAAAAGTCCCTGTTATCCTGGAAGAACTTCATTTCCCAGAATTCCTTTCAGAGTCATGTGACCACGGTGCAGCTGCTGCTGCTACAGACTGACTTGCTTTGAAGCTGCTGATAATATGTCTGCTAGTATCTGATATATGCTAGTATCTAATACCTGCTAGTATCTGATATATGCTAGTATCTAATACCTGCTAGTATCGGATATCTGGCAGCCAAATGTCCAAAATGAACTCCTCTGGCTGAGTTAAGGATATTTTGGGATCTTTGCTCTCAGAGCAGAATATAGTTGTATCTCTCAGAATATGAGAGATACAACCTCACAGTTGTCTGCATAGATCGGTATCCGTTGATACCAGATATCGGAATTTAAGAGTTGGACAATATCGGTATATCAGATATCGGTAATTCAAGAGCCAACATTGGACATCCCTAATTATAACCAGAGCTTTGACCTGTATCCATGAATTTATGACAGAATATCACGTAAACCAAATTTATTTGAAGCTGAAAATAAAGGAACCAGAACCAGAACCTGATCCTGGACTTGAACTGAGCCTTAAACAAACTTCGTTCAGCTGATCTCTGATAAATAAACACAGAATATCAGGTTGTGTGTCCTCAGACAGGAACACTTGTTATAATTATTCATTATAATTATTAATAAGTCCAAATAAATGTTGCTTTAATGTAAAAAAAAAAAAAGTGATAAAACTACTTAATTTTTGGGTATTTCTGTTTAGTTTTTAGGCACATTTTAGTGTTTTAGTGCCAACAACTTCATTTACATTTAAATATGTGTCTCAGAATATGAGAAATACAACCTTACAGTTCTCTGCAGAGATCAGTATTGGTTGATATTGTGTATTGGAATTTAAAAGTTGGACAATATCAGATATCGGTAAAAAAAAAAAAAAAAAAAAAAAAAGCCAACATTGAACATCCCTGATAATAATTTTTAAAAAAATATCATTTTAATGAGTCTGTTTTTGGTAACGTTTTCTCTTTCTGTACTTTTAGTTTCATTGTGTCTTTTTCTTTAACAGAAAGCAAGTTTGTACTTGTGGGTATAAATTAAATCCAGCTGATGAGATGAAACATGAAATATTTTGGCTCTAGTTAAAGTAAATCTACTGTTTTCCATTTTGTCCCAACTTTTTTAGACTTTTCAGAGCGTGTTAAAGACCAGGTGATGGATCAGCGTTGGGTTTCCTCCG